>ML836694.1:2470-16292 GCA_009831015.1 Picea engelmannii | reverse complement strand
TTATAACATATTTTATTAAAACAAGATATAGAAATATAACCAAATTATTATATTGATTAATGATTATTGTGCATATACAAAATGAAATAAATAAAAAAATGAAAATTGTAAAAATAATTTATATGATAAACTATTTTTTTTTTATAATTTAATATAAAATAAATAAATTTATAATCATAAAATCATAAAATATAATACAATCCATTATCTCATATATAAAATAATCGAGAGTCTTTGTATTAATGATAAGGAGAAAATATACAAAAAACTTTTACTGTTGGCTTGCCCACTTTGGAAACCAAACCAACATCAAAACATAACATTGTTATTCAACATCTGTTTGATATATCTAAGGCCTATAACTCATAAATTAAAGTAGGAATAGCTCCTAGTTCCTGTATGAGAACTTATATCCTTATTTAATCTATTAAGAAGAGGTGGTAAACCCAAGCCTTGCTGGTAATTTAACAAAAAACACAGAGGGAACAACATAGGACTTAGCTAAAATATGTCTATCAATATATTGTTTACATACAATACATATGTAACCTCAAACTGTTGAAATCATGAGTCTAAATGCCTGAATGGTTAGTGAAATGTCAACCTTTTACATTAAATGAAAGCATATAATTTGTAAAGTAATTCAAAACTGATTCAACTTTGCAGTGGAGGATGGAAGTCTGGATAAACATTTCTAATATTTAAGATTTAGAATTGTTAAATGATCATTCAACTACAATGGTATGTGCAATACTTCTACTAAGTTTAAATGAGGGGAAGACATAATTTTCTAAACATGAATTTTATTGCAGGGTAAAATCATGAAGATGGGTAACACTTTTGCTTGTTTTATGAGAAAAACAACTGTATTTTCACAAGTTCTTCAACTTCCAACATACACAAATATTTTTTTTATTTAGAATTTCACTTTACAGTAAAAACAAAACTTGTGAATAATTTTGTTATCTTTCCAATGACTATTTTTCAATTTTTTTTATTAAGATTTGATATGTCAATTTGATAATTGTTTAACAATATGTTCCTTAAACATGAAAGTAATGATAATGAGTTATGTTTTCCCACAACAATGTATCTATTATTAAAATTATGTTTTTAAGAAACGAAATATCCTGCAACAATCTACAAAAACTCTATTTTATTATGACTATAATTTTGAATCTAACCGATGAATATTATAATTTCTAGAATTTTTTTAAGTTGACCAAGCTGAAAACGTTGCAAATTTTGAACACATGTTTTCCCACACCTTGTATCTATCTTAATTTTTACTTAAAAGTAAAATCTAAATATACCCTTTTGAAAAGAACAATTTAAGGATTATAAATATATTTTTTCTAAATTTTTCACTGTGTATTTTTAGAGATACAAATATTTCATTTCACTGAATCATAATGTTTGTTGAAAATATTATGCAGCGATTTAAAAAAATAAATAAATAAATTAGATAAAAATAATGAAAATGAAAACAAATTATAGGAATTGAAAGTAGATTCAATTTTGCAAATGCTGGTGTCATTTTCGAAACCAAATTCTGAGTATTTGCAGGAGTCTGCAACCTCAAAAGTTCATGTAAGTTTGGGGGAATTCTCTGGTTTCTAAATATAGTCCCAATTTTTAGTTTTCGGCGAAAATACTCTTTTGGCCGAAAAAATAAATTGTAATGGAAATCGTAAAAACTAAACAGTTTCCAAAGTTTTCGGCCGAAAAAACCTTGTTTCAGCGAAATATTGTTGAGCGAATTCTGTCGGTCGGAAAAAATGAAAAGACACGTCGTATCGTTTCATTTCGCTCCAATTCGTATAAATACGCTTTCCGCCGAACACATTTAACACAATTCATCGGATGGACGAACATATATGGGCTCAGGGATAGGGATTTCAAAGCATTTCTATCACTGATTGCAGCTGTATTCTTTTCTTTCATTATTTCTTCCCTCTGTTCCATAGGCTTAATCGGAGGATCAATATCGATACATGATGGTTTTCTAGAGCACCTAAACAAAGTTTCGAATTATCTTTCTAGTTTTTGTTGAATAAGGTAATTGATGTTTGTTCAAGTTTTTATTGAAATAACAATTTATATGTTGAAAGATAAATGTTGAGCATTTTTTCAAGGTGAAGTCTTTGTTGAACATATCTTTTACAGATAACTATAAAAGTCATGGGAAACAAAAGTTTGTGCAAGAGAAAATTTGATCGCACTCGAGATGATACTCACCAAAACGAACAAAGGAAAAATAATTATTGGAGAAAGAAACGAGAACGTGCAAATATTGAAGAAATAAACAATGATAATGTAAATAGATATTTTTAACAAGAAGAAGTCCAACCAGGTATGCATGCACATATTGTCTATATTAAAAATATAGAATTCAAATTTAAAATATTATTTAATATAATTGATTGTAATTACAATTTGATTTTTTTCAAAAAACATAAATAGAGTTGTCTCATAATGTCGAAGAAGACGTTGAAACCGAAATTGAAGCAGAAGATGAAACCGAAATTGAAGCAGAAGACGAAACCAAAATTGAAGCAGAAGATGTTGAAACCAAAATTGAAGCAGAAGACGAATCACCTATAGGTATGTACATAAATTTAGATAATACAAGATGAACACTTGTATATATAGTTTAGTGAATTTATGTTTGGGTTTTGTTTTTTATTATAAACATTAATTTGAAATATGCAGGAGAATCTATCAACATTGACGATGAAATATTAGAAAATGTTGATACTGACAAATTTGGGAAGAAAAAAGCTAAGCATTATATAAGATATCGAACTAAGAATATGTATAATACTTTTTTCAAAGATGAATCAGTAACAGTACAAGGTCAACTTTTACTCTGTAGTACAAGGTCAACTTTTACTCTGTCTAATGAAATCAAGAAAGTTAAAAGAAGCTACACCATTATTGGGTATTTAAAAGTCGACAAAGGATACAAAGGTGAAATAGAATGTCTTTGACAATATAACTAGTGTATTAAAAGCTTTTGGAAAATCTCGAAAAAAAGATGTTAGTGTTGCACGTAGAATGATACAAACAACAGTTGTTTCATCTAGCAATATAAAAGATCGTTTGACATGACACATGGAAAAAACGATGGGAACGTCAAGAAAAACATTGCACAAACATAGAAAATTCCGATTGCCAATAGATGCAAATGATGAACTGGCTTGTTGGACAATGATTTCTAGACAACCCTACAAAGATAGACTTGCAGAAAATGTTAAAGAATTGGTCTATAATTGTTGGTTGGAAGAGTCTCGTGTTTCACCACATATAAGGGATGTTTTACGATGAAGAATAGCACGAAAAAAATACGAAGAACATCCAAAACATATATTGTCAATGACAAATAGAATTGTTCAATAAGTTCAAAGAAGTTAAAATTTCCATCAATACATTTGTGCAACAAAAACCATGGTTTGTTAGACCCATCACTGTTCGTGACACTTGTTGTTGTTGTTACCATGTGGAATTTGAGTTGTATTACGACACTTTTTTGGATTTTGGTAAAACTTTTTGGCCAAGTTCACCTCCTCCTTCCACATTCTATGCTTTTATATATGATATTCTATGTGAAAGAGAAGATGATGATTTATTTTACAAAAAAAAATGTGTTGGTGGAAAGAAATGTGATCTTTGTGGAAATCTAAGTTTTTTTCATTCAAAGTATCATATTGATATGAATGATCAATCATTTTCTAATATAACAGTCAATTGGAAGAGATATGAATATATCAAGAGCACGGCTCCACATTCTTCAAATGTTATTTCCAAAAGGATTGATTTGAAGGTAGATAAAATCTGTGTAATATATTTTTTGAAGAAGTTTGAGGAAGAAATTTATAAATACACGAAGCATTCACATAGAGCTCGATGGAAATACCTACAATTCAAACAATCTCACGAAGTGTTTCCACCAGGGACAATTTTGTCTGTAGTTGATTTTGCAAAGAATTACACATTCGCTGCACAAAAAGAAATACATAGTGAATATTATCATTCTGATCAAGTCACGATACTTGTCCACGTTCTATATAGACATGCTCAACGGAGTCTTAATAACATATAAAACACCAATGACAATCGACATGTTATTAAAGAATATCACTTATATATAAGTGATGATTGAGTACACGTCACACATTATGTACACCATTGTTTTGATAAATTTTATGATTCATTGAAAGAACGCGAAATCAGATTCGATCGACATTGGATATGGTCAGATGGGTGTGCGGGTCAGTTCAAATATTCATGATCATTCTATTGGTTATATTGTCTTCATAAAAAATTAAACATTACACATTGTTGGAATTTTTTTGAGACTGGTCATGGAAAAGGAGAGTACAACGGTGCATGGGCATTTGTAAAACGAGCACTTCAAAGGTAAACTGTTTTCACATGAAATTATGATTAATATGCTTGTTGTCCAAGATTATTGAAGGTAGGTGACAAAGGCCAAGTCTCTGAAAGGACTTGACCCAAAAAGACGATCAATATTTCTGAAGCAGTTGAATGACAAAGGCATGATAGGTGATAGGTGTTACTCAGAAAGAACACCGAGGACAGTGTTCCTTTTTAAAGGGCAGAGGATTGTAACACCCCTGTTTCCCCCAGCTTGTAATTAATCATTAATTATGATTACCATGTTATGGCATGGGAACAATGTAATGTATTATTGTTTAGTTTTCCAATGAATGACCATGGGGGGGTGAAGCCTTGAAGTATTGGCCATGATATATCACTAGAGGAAAGAGTGTTGAAACTATAGAGAGGGTTCATTAGTTCAAATGAACCAAATTATCTTTGCTAAGATAATAAACCTCATATGGATTCCAAGGAGGAATCAATTAAGGAAAGAAGGACCGGTGGTTGAACAATCAACTACCCCCATGAATGGAAGCATGGAGGGTCTGGATGGGGAGACATAAGACTGTCAACCCGAAGTACCACAACGGGAAGTTTTATCTTGCAGACCCAAACTAACCTAAGTTTCCTTCTGACAGAAGGAACAAGACAGATCCAGGATCTTCATTAAGGGGAGAAAAAACGTGCAAAAGCATACACGCGAAGACATACAAGAAGAGAAGATACAACGAAAGAGGGAATTTGTGACCCAGATATGCAGAAGAAAAGAGGAAGAGTGTGTGAGGCCCTCCAACTGAGAAGAATAACTAAAATCTTGATAAGTTTTCCTGGTTACTGGAGAGAACAAGAGAAAATATCTGGGGAACGCGACTTGAGAAGGAGACTGCTAGATTGATGTTGAGGAGGCATCTAATAAACCTTCCAGAGAATGTGACAGAGAAAGAACCTCTGAGAAACTATGACGCAACCTGCCTTGCACACTCACGATCGCCTACACCAGGACCCTCTTACTCTCGGCCCGAAGAGTTCTAAGCCTCTTCTACTCCCTTATCAGAAGTTCGCAACCCACAGTTCTTTCCCTACTACTCTCGTGGAGATTTAGTAGGAGAGGTCGAAACCTCGGATTTCGCGAATTCAATGGTCGGATGATGTCCCTTCGGACCCACGAGACCCGAGGTAAGTCAACGCTGACTTTCCTCTTGCTTATCGGGACCTTCGCTTTATCGCTACCTCGCGACTTCAGATCAACTTCACTTCGACTTCCGAGACCCGAGTCACCGATACCCGAGTATCTCTATCTCTTCTCTTCGCGAATGCACGACTTATGAGACCGATCGCTTGTCCTCCAACTCCCAAAATCCGATATCCCGAGAAATTGTGCCACCTATCCTTCCACAAAATCGACGGCTCCCACGGAATCTGGGAATCACTACCCGCGCTGACGACGTGCATATAACTCTTGCACTCGCCAACCCCCGATGTACCGATATGCGATGGGAAAAGGATTGTACTTACGCTTTGAAAGTTGACTCTCTCTCAGAAGTTCAAGTCGTCGATTCTCTTCCTCTTGAAGAATCCTCTTGCTCTGAAGCTACTCCCACTCGGGACTTCTCCTGGGTCTGTTCCACAATATTTGTAAGGAACTCTCCCTCCTGAGCTTTCACCAACTTCCCACTCAGAACCACTCTGATTTCAATTCTTCCATAAAATCACATATGCGGCATATGAAAGAAATAGATAACAAGAAGCAAATATGCAAAGGCCTAATGCCAGCAGCACGCAGAGAATAAACACGTCCATGGAATTTAATTAAGGCTTTCTTATCCTCCTCTTCCTAGGCTTACCTCTGAGTCTTCACTCAAACTTGTTCTTCACTTGCATGGTTCGGATGACTCAACGCAACTTCTGGGTAACAAATATGAGAGGTTTAACTGTCCAGCCTCCTCAACGCACTCTATGCGGAGGAATTCCACTGCACTCTATGCAGGAATCTCCTAGCTTAAACAGAAAAACGATTGAAAATCATTCGTTCACTCCCTCAGATTTCGAACCTGCCATGCAATCACATATGCAACATATAAACAATAGGCAAAACAAGAAGCAAATATGCAACAGCATAATATCAACAACACACAGAGAATGATCACACCCATGTAATTGAATCAAAGCCTTCCTATTAATTCAATATCTGTACATGGGACTCTTCACCAGCTCTCTGCTTGCGCTTCTTTCTCCTAAATGCTAATATAATGCTAATGAATAATAATACAAAGGAGGGTGCCTATATTCCGTTTTCCCTCTCAAAATCTCTATCTATCAAATCTACAATAAATCCCTATCTAACAGCATTAAAACTATTAAATGCCTTCTTATCTATTATACAGTACAAGTGCGCTTCTTATGAATGCCTTCATTTAAATGGTGGCGCAACAACTTTCCAAAGTATTCAAAAGTAATATGTGCTGGCACTGTCCAGCTGTTCTCCGCTCCATGCTGGCTCGCTTGATGAGTTGTAGATGCTCCTGCATCATACTCCTCGGCTCAAAAGATTTCATGGGCTCCTGTCCATGAGCTCCTGCACAGTGTGACCATGCCTCTGTATCACTGCATCTATTTCCCAGCTGGCATCCTCCACTGGGTGGTTCTTCCACTTCACCAGGTACTCAAAATATTGCTTTCTCCTGGTCTTCTTGCTTGCTCGTTTATCCAGTATGCACTCCATCTGCGGCTTCTGCGCAACTGGTAATTGCTTCTACCACTCGACCACTGGTTGCTCAGTCCCAGTGTCTGCTTCCTTGGCCTTGTATGGGTATAAATCCGAAACGTTGAAAATTGGAGATATCACGATGCCCTCTGGTACCTCAAGCTCATATGCGTTCTTCCAAAACTTCCTCAGGACTCTGCATGGCCTGATTTTCTTCATCTTGAGCTTGTTATATGTTCCCCTCAGGAACCTTTCCTTCCTCAGGTGCGCTAGAACCATGTCCCTAACTTCAAACTGAAGCTGCCTCTTTCTCTGATCAGCTCTACGCTTATATTCCTGATTCGCCTTCTGCAATCGCTGTTTCACTTGCGTGTGAAGTTCTTGCATTGCCTCAGCGAATTCCTCAGCTCTCACGCTGCTAGTCTCAGCCTGTTCTGACTCCCTGAGCTTAGAAACTCCTCTTGTCTATGTCCCATACAAAATTTGAAACAGACTCTTACCTGTACTCCGATTCACCGAATCGTTGTACACGAATTTTGCCTGTGGTAAGATCTGGTCCCAACTGCTATGGTGCTCCACCACTAGGATTCTCAACAGATCCCCCAAGATTCTGTTGACTACTTCCGTCTGCCCATCTGTCTACGGATGGTAAGCAGAACTGAATGCCAAGTCAGTCCCCAGCTTCTTCCATAGCATCCTCCAAAAGTGACCTATGAACTTTGTATCCCGATCCGAGACTATGCTTCTCGACAATCCATGCAACCGCACAATCTCTTTGAAGAACAAATTTACGATGTGGGTTGCATCGCTGGTCTTATGACATGGAATAAAATGTGCCATCTTCGAGAACCTGTCTACCACCACAAATATAGAATCAACACCTCACTGTGTTATCGGCAAACCCAACACAAAGTCCATGCTAATGGCCTCCCATGGCCTCTCAGTTATGGGCAATGGATGATAGAACCCTGTGTTTTGCTTTCGGCCCTTCGCATGTTGACATATCCTGCACCTGTCAACAAATCTCTTAACATCGGTATGCATTCCTGGCCAATGATACGATTCGCTCAGCTTGGCGAATGTTTTGTCATGTCCAAAATGACCTGCTAAGCCGCCGCTGTGTTTTTCCTTCACCAAATTCTCTCTCATAGAGCAATTCGGTATGCATAATTGATTTCCCTGAAACAACAATCCCTCCTGGATCAGGTAGTCTAGCCAAGGACTCCGATCCCTGAGAACTGGATTCTCGGCCACTTCGTAGGCTTCTCCAGAATCTGCATCACCTGCATACATGTCTTTGAGGTTTTCAAAACCCAAAGTCTTGACTCTGAATTCCTACAGCAATAAACACTTTCTGCTCAAGGCGTCAACTACCTTGTTAGCAGTCCCCGAAATGTGCTTAATAACAAATGTGAAATTTTGCATGTACTCTACCCATTTCGCATGCTTCTGGTTCAACTTCTCCTGTTGACTCACGAACTGCAATGCATGATTATCGTTGTACAAAACGAACTCCTTGGGTATTAAATAATGCCTCCACTTCTTCAATGCCTGGATGATGGCATAGAATTCTTTATCATATGTGGAGTATTTCAGCTTGGCATCATCCGGTTTCTCGCTGTAATATGCCACAGGTCTGTCATCCTGACTCATGACTCCTCCAACAACATATCCACTGGCGTCACACTTCACCTGGAAGGTCTTCTGGAAATCTGGCAGCACTAGAATCGGATGCTCTGTAATCTTTCGCTTCAACAGATTGAAGCTCTTTTCAGCCTCTGCTGTCCAATGGAAAACCTTATGCCACTTTTTCACAGTGTCCATCATCGCTGCGCTGATTCCACTAAAATTCCGAATGATTTTTCTATAGAAACTAGCCAATCCATGGAAGCTCCTCACTTCGAAAACATTTCTCGGCGATGGCCAATTCCTGATTACTTCAACCTTCTCAGGATCCATCTTCAATTCATTCGCCGAAATCACAAAACCCAAATAAATGAGTTTTGTCTGCATAAATGAGCACTTCTTCAAATTGATCAACAACTTCTCCTGCTGTAACCTTCTCATTACTATGGCCAAGTGCCTCAAGTGTTCAACCCTTGTCTTGCTGAAAATTAATATGTCGTCCAGGTACACGACAACAAATTTGCCAATGAATTCCCGCATGACTTCATTCATCAGCCGCATAAATGTGCTTGGCGCGTTTGTCAAGCCAAACGGCATGACCAACCATTCGTACAAACCTTCATTTGTTTTGAATGCTGTTTTCCATTCATCTCCCTCTCTCATCCGGATCTGATGATATCCACTCTTGAGGTCAATCTTTGAAAAATAATTCGCCCCACTTAGGCAATCCATCAAGTCATCCATCCTCGGCAGTGGAAATCTGTACCTGATGGTGATCTTATTTATCGCCCTGGAGTCTGTACACATTCTCCAACCTCCATCCTTCTTCGGACTCAGTACTGTTGGAACATCACATGGACTAAGACTCTCTCTCACTAGTCCCTTGTCCTGCAGATCCTGTACCTGCCTTTTGACTTCCTCGTTCTCCTAAGGTGTCAACCTGTACGCTGCTTTGTTTGGTAAACTCACTCCGGGTATGAGGTCAATGTGGTGACTCACACTCCTCACTGGTGGCAATGAACGAGGTAGTTCGTCCACAATGATATCAGCGAACTCTTCAAGCAGTTCCTGAATCTCTTCTGGCAATTCGTCCACTCTTGTGCTTGTCAGGACAATTCTCGGCTTCCTGACAACAAAGAATTGTGGATCCTCATCCTTCTCCATCTCTGTGAGAAGTTCCTTCCCACTCATGAGAAGTATCGTGCTGTTTACTTCCGGCTTAACTTCCTTATCTTTTATTGGAAGCAATCTATGGGTTCTCCCATCCTTCTCCAGAGTGTATGTGTTCATCCTGCCATCATGAACAACATTACAGTCATATTGCCATGGTCTACCCAGCAAAATATGACATACATCCATGGGAATGACATCACACAAAATCTCATCATGATAATTCCCAATTTTAAATTTGACTAAGCATTGTTTAGTGACACTTACCTGGTGTCCTTTCTGTAACCACGAGACCTTGTATGGACTTGGGTGCTTAGTCGTCTCCAGTTCTAATTTCTCCACCATCTCGGTCGAAACGAGATTGTCTGTGCTCCCACTGTCAACTATGACTTTGCATTTTCTGTCCTTGGCTGTACAAGCCGTCTTGAACAGTCTGCTCCTTTGTACTGAGCTATCCACCTCTTTCTCGGGTGCTAAAAGAACTTTATGCATCCCAAGCGACCTTCTGCTGTCAGCATCCTCATCATCACGACTCTGCGCCTTAGTGATGTGAGCTTCACTTCTATCCACTTTCCTATCTGGACAGTCAACGGCCTTATGTCCGTCTTTACCACACGTAAAACATGTGACAATTCCTCCACGACCTCTTCCTCTACCTCGGGTACGAGGAATTACGTTGGCGTCAGCATATCCGCCACCCTGCTCGGTATGCTGCCTCCTCAACTTAGCATATTGCTGCCTTGGTTCTATTTGTGGTTGCCTCTGCTGTGAGGTACCACCTCTCTCAACTCTACCCTGAGGCCTCTTCCAATCCTCCTTGGGCTTCTGCGTTCTTTCTTGGGCAACCGTCTTGCCTCTGGGCTAACTTCGGCCTCGCCCTCGCTGTCCTTGCTTATGGCTCAGCTTTTCTTCGGCTTTCAGAGCCATATGGTACGCATCCTCAACTGTCTGGATGGTTAGCATGCTCAACTCGTCCTGAATGTCATACCTCAACCCATTCAGGTATCTCACCACCTTTTCGTCATCACTCTCTCGGTGACCTGCTCGAATGTTGAGCCTATAAAACTCCTCGGTGTACTCCTTCACCATCATCAACTTCTGTCTCAGGTTCTGCATGTGCCTGAACAGAGTGATCTGGTAATCCCTCAGAATGAACTTCGCCTTCATCTTGGAAATCATCCGATCCCAGCTCTTAATTTTCTGCTTTCCCTTGCAGCACCTATCTGCCTGCAATTCACCCCACCATAGGGCTGCATGTCCTTTCAGCTTCGTGACTGCATGCCTCACCTTCTTGTCCTCTTCGATATCTTCGTAATCGAAGTAAGTGTCGAGTGCTCGGATCCAATCCAGCAGCTCCTCAACATTTAGACTCCCCTCATAGATGGGAATGTCCATTTTAGTTTTTGAGCTCATTCTGGCAATGGCTCTAATCAACCTCTCTGTCGAGGAATCTTCTACTGAGACCTCTTTGGCATCGTGTCCAGCTTCCTCTTCCACCTCAGAATCGCTGAACTCTCCAGTGCCAGCTCCACGTCTCTGCGCAGTTTCCATCTCCTCCATCCTCACTCAGAGATCTCGCATCTGGCGTTCCATCTCGGCATTACCTGCTGGCCTACCCCTTCTTCGGGCATCCCTGTCTTCACGATCAGGAGATTGCCTCTCTCTTCTGGGTGGCATGATGAAATCTGCTTCTCTCTGCTATCTGAACAAAGAGAACTCAATCCCGCTCTGATACCACTTTGACGCAACCTGCCTTGCACATGCACGATCGCCTACACCAGGACCCTCTTACTCTCGGCCCGAAGAGTTCTAAGCCTCTTCTACTCCCTTATCGGAAGTTCACAACCCACAGTTCTTTCCCTACTACTCTCGTGGAGATTTAGTAGGAGAGGTCGGAACCTCGGCTTTCGCGAATTCAATGGTCAGATGATGTCCCTTCGGACCCACGAGACCCGAGGTAAGTCAACGCTGACTTTCCTCTTGCTTATCGGGACCTTCGCTTTATCGCTACCTCGCGACTTCAGATCAACTTCACTTCGACTTCCGAGACTCGAGTCGCCAATACCCGAGTATCACTATCTCTTCTCTTCGCAAATGCGTGACTTATGAGACCGGTCGCTTGTCCTCCAACTCCCGAAATCCGATATCCCGAGAAATTGTGCCACTTGTCCTTCCACAAAATCGACGGCTCCCACGGAATCTGGGAATCACTACCCGCGCTGACGACGTGCATATAACTCTTGCACTCGCCAACCCCCGATGTACCGATATGCGATGGGAAAAGGATTGTACTTGCGCTTTGAAAGTTGACTCTCTCTCAGAAGTTCAAGTCGTCGATTCTCTTCCTCTTGAAGAATCCTCTTGCTCTGAATCTACTCCCACTCGGGACTTCTCCTGGGTCTGTTCCACAATACTTGTAAGGAACTCTCCCTCCTGAGCTTTCACCAACTTCCCACTCAGAACCACTCTGATTTCAATTCTTCCATAAAATCACATACGCGGCATATGAAAGAAATAGATAACAAGAAGCAAATATGCAAAGGCCTAATGCCAACAGCACGCAGAGAATAAACACGTCCATGGAATTTAATTAAGGCTTTCTTATCCTCCTCTTCCTAGGCTTACCTCTGAGTCTTCACTCAAACTTGTTCTTCACTTGCATGGTTCGGATGACTCAACACAACTTCTGGGTAACAAAGATGAGAGGTTTAACTGTCCAGCCTCCTCAACGCACTCTATGCGGAGAAATTCCACTGCACTCTATGCAGGAATCTCCTGGCTTAAACAGAAAAACGATTGAAAATCATTCGCTCACTCCCTCAGATTTCGAACCTGCAATGCAATCACATATGCAACATATAGACAATAGGCAAAACAAGAAGCAAATATGCAACAGTATAATATCAACAACACACAGAGAATGATCACACCCATGTAATTGAATCAAAGCCTTCCTAGTAATTCAATATCTGTACATGGGACTCTTCACCAACTCTCTGCTTGCGCTTCTTTCTCCTGAATGCTAATCTGATGCTAATGAATAATAATACAAAGGAGGGTGGCTATATTCCATTTTCCGTCTCGAAATCTCTATCTATCAAATCTACAATAAATCCCTATCTAACAACATTAAAACTATTAAATGCCTTCTTATCTATTATACAGTACAAGTGCGCTTCTTATGAATGCCTTCATTTAAATGGCGACGCAACAACTTTCCAAAGTATTCAAAAGTAATATGTGCTGGCACTGTCCAGCTGTTCTCCGCTCCATGCTGGCTCGCTTGATGAGTTGTATATGCTCCTGCATCAAACTACAAAGGCTCCCTAGTGATATCATTGCTTGGCACAAGGGTAGCCAGAGTGCTAAGAATGAATGCCTCTAAGCATATGGTTGGGTGGAGAGGCTAACACCCATAGTCAGTTGGTCGGCTATCAACTGTAATAGATAAGTGTTTCATTTACCCTGTGCACTTATATTGAAATGAATGTTTTGAATGTATGAGTTTACTTATCTCTAAGTTAATTGGATAATTTTATGTTATCTACTTTTAGAGTTATATGCCCGTGCGTGCATTTTATAGTTGAAGGAATGAACCTTTGATATTATATAAGTTTTGAATTGTTTCTCTTCTGTAATCCTGGTGCAAGGAATACACATATACCCTTCTGAGTATAAAAGCTCGAAGGAGAGACCCGTGCACAGTGTGTAGGGCCAACACTTAGTGAAGCGTTGAAAGGTTCTCAAGGCGAGCGAGCGCAAGGAGTGCGTGGGAGAATTTTCTAAGTCTCAAGCTCATGAAAGATAGCGAGAGTTAGGTCTCGAAAGGGAGGATGAGTGGACGAGATTTGTTCGCGAGGAAGCAAATTATGTCACAACCGTTGGGTCTGGAGAAGAAGGTTGAGCGTAGACCCTAGAATT
>ML836693.1:46777-66120 GCA_009831015.1 Picea engelmannii | reverse complement strand
TGGCTAAATTTATATGGAACTTCTAGGTTCCTAAATGGTTATGCTACATTATGATATTCATCAAGGGTTATGTCACATTGAATTTGGTTAACTATGATTGACCATCGTTGACCATTATTGACCATGGTTGAATATGGATGACGATGGTTGACTACATTTGATTATGTTTAATTGTGCTCGACTATGATTGAATGTGGATGATGGCCATGTTTGACCATGTTTGACATTCCTCAATGGTTATGTTGATTTCAACATTCCTCGTTAGTGATGTGACATTGTGAGTTTCTTCTTGGCTTACTTATGTCAATATGTTATGTTCCTCAATGGATATATGGAATTCCCTAAATTGATACATAGTAAAAGTACACATTACATGCTTGATAATCTTTATTTATATTTAAACATACAATAATTCTTTTTTTGATTTCTGACTAAAAACTAAGTTTGATTAAATATGGCTATCTTAAGTTGACTATATGGTTCCATTGAGTTTGATTAAATTGATCCATATGATTGGGTGAACAACTTGCTAAATTATATTTGATTATATAATATTTATTAAAAATATTCTCATTTTGATACATTTATATAAAATATATATTAGTATCATTTGGAATATTATAGCACATTGCAACACTGAGATGTTGATAATATAGTTATATCTATAGTGATGTTCATCATGATTGAATCATGTTGACATGCAATGTTCTCCAATTGTTATGTTGCATTGTGGCATTCATTAATGGTTATGATTGCACCATTCATAAACTATTATGTCACATTGTGATGTTCCTCAAGTGTTATGCTTAATTGTGACATTCCTTAATGGTTATGTCACATTGTTACATTGTCTTGGCTAAGTGTATGTTGAATTACTAGGTTCCTCAATGGTTATGTTGAATTGAAATATTCATAAAGGATTATGTCACATTGAGTTTGGTTTACTAAGGTTGTCCATGGTTTACTGTTGTTGACCAAAGCTGATTATGTTTGATTATGTTTGATTATGCTAGACTACGGTTCACTATGGTTGAAAATGATGGGCATGGTTGACCATTGTTTAATATGTTAACAATATTTGAGTATGGTTCACAATGGTTGAAGAGGTTAACTTCAATATTCAATCACATTATGACATGAAGTGAATGAATTAAATATTATTTCAAATGTGATGTTATATTGTTAACTTCAATATTATGTCGCATTGTGACATTACGAGGTTGACTTTAATTTTATGTCAGATTGTAAAATTAATATGTTGAATTAAAAATAATACTAAATTGCAACATTAAGAGGTTGACTTCAATAAAATACCACATTACAACAGTATGGTTGCATGCAATATTGTATTACATTGTGACATTAAGAGATTAAATTCAATATTATGTCAATTTGTGACAATAATAGGTTTATAATATGGTTATGCATATTTTGATATTCATCTTGGTTGACTTATGTCAAATTACTATGTTTCTTAATGATGATATTGCATTCCCTATGATTGTTTAAACAACTCGATAAACCATATTTGATTGTACAAAATTTATTAAGAATATTTTAATTTATATAATTTATATAAAATATATATTAATATTATTTAGAATATTATGACACATTGTGACATGAATATGTCGATAATATGGTTATATCTATTCTGATTTTCATCTTGCATTGACTTATGTTGGCTTGTTATGTTACTCAATGGTTATGTCACATTGTAGCTTCCATTATGCATTATGATTTAGTCATTCATTGACTATTATATCACATTGTGAAATTCATCTTGGAAAACTTAATGTTGAATTGCTAGGTTCCTCAATAATTATGTTACATTGCAACATTCATTCAGGGTTTTGTTGTGCTTAGTTTAGTTGACTATGGTTGGTCATGGTTGATTACTTTTTACCATGGTCAAATATGGTTGACCATGATTAACTATTTTTTATTATGTTTGATTGTGTTCATTTTTTTTACTATGATTGAAATCTTCACCATATTGACCATGCTTGACTATGGTTGACAATGGTTTAAGAGTTTAACTTCAATATTCAAGAACATTGTGACATGAAGAGGTTGAATTCAATACTATGTCAAATGTGATGTTATGGTTAACTTAGATATTATATCGCATTGTGAAATTAAGAAATTGACTTTAGCTTTATGTTAGATTATAACATTAAGAGATGGAATTTAAAATAACATTACATTGCAACATTAAGAGGTTGAATTCAACAAAATGTCACATTGAAACATTATGGGTGACTAAAATATCGCATTACATTATGACATTAAGAGGTATTGTGCCAAATAATGATATGAAGAGGTTTATAATATGGTTATATCTATTGTGATGTTCATCTTGGCTAACTTATTTCTACCATGTCTCTTAATAGTTATGTTGCATTCCAATTATCATAAAGGGTTATGTCACATTATAGCATTTCTCAAGGGTTATGTTGGATTGAAATGTTCATCAATGATTATGTCACATTGCAACATTCATATTATGTTGAATTGCTAAATTCCTCAATGGATATGATTGGATTACGAAATTCATCAGGGATTATGTCCCGTTGTGACACTAAATGTGAATTCAATATTATGTAACCTTATGACACTTATAGGTTTAAAATATGGTTATATATATTGCAATGTTAATCTTGGTTGATTTATGTCGAATTTATATGTTATTAAATGGTTCAATTTCCTTGTGGCATTCCTCAAAGGTTATGTTGACTATTACATTCCTCAAAGGTTATGTTGATTGTGACATTACTTAAAGGACATGTTGATTGTGACATTCCTCCATGGTTATGTCACATTGATAATTTTATATTCTCTTATTTGTGCCCAATTGATACACTCCTCAATGATTATTTTGCATTGCAATATTCATCAAATGTTATGTTACATAGCAAGGATACTCAAGGGATATGTTGGATTTTGATGTTCCTTTATGGTTATGTTTTATTAGGACATTCATGTTGGTTGAATTATGTCAAATTGCTACATTCCTCAATGGTTATGTCGCATTATCACATTCCTTAATGGTTATGTCACATTGTGACATTTTCCATGTGTTATGGTTGATTGCAATGTTCCTCAAAGGTTGTATACAATTCCTTCAATTGATAGATAGTAAAGGTATATGATGGCAGATTGCAATGCTTGATAACGTTCAATTATATTTGAACATACAATAGCCCATTTTATAAATTAAGAGTGAAATATACGTTTTATTGAAAATGAATGTCTTAAGTTGACTGTATCGTTGCATTGACTCTAGTTAACTTTGACCCCTATGATTGTACAAACAAATTTCTAAATTATTTGTATATTCTTAATGATATATATATATATATATATATATATATATATATATATATTATAAATTTAAATTAAATTAAAACAACATTTCTTAATTCAATTTGGTGAAATAACTTTCTCTATAAAAGTAATTATAAAACAAAATGTGTGTTCATTTTGCGTTATCCACTAATGAATAGTGATTGTTATTTAATATTTTTAGAATATATAAATGGATAATTAATGTTATTTAATAATATTAAAATAAATGTGTTTTTTTATAGAAAATTACATACTTTGATGATGACGACTCTTCATGTTCACTAAAATTAAATTTATCCTATCTAACAATGATGATTTTTAACATCTACATTAATATTATTATAATGGTTTTTAAAATTCTTAAGCATCGATCTAAACTTCTTTTTAAGCTAGTAGTAATTTCTATTACACTAAGAGGGAAAACTATACATATAGTAGTTATGTTAGTATACCACAAAGGAAACCATACTAGTAGCAAGAAAAGAGATATTTTGTTCATACAGACTATGGTAATTTGTTTATTAGAGAGTCATACAAAATTAAATCTACGATATAGCTATTTCTATAGTGATAAAGACTAGCATGACTATTATTTCTTTGTTGTAGAGACAATAAGATTGAAAATATTAGCATACTGAGATTCATTCAAAAGGAGTGTTGACTATTACATTGGAGGTATGTTCATGGGTGGGTTGTGCTTCTACCAATTCTAAGCCATGGCCCTTCTTTTATAAGATTGAAATATTGGAACTGAAATCATCATTACCAATGTTTGCACATCCTACAATCAATGGGTTTTCAATGGAAGGATCACAATGATTGTCCACTATATCATAACTATAATTCATTCCTTCATTTTCTAACCTATATACAACCCTATTGGTCGCTTGCCTAACAAGGGAGTAGATGATGATGGAACTCAAGGAAGAAGGTCTTTGATGCATTTCAAACCTCCTTCCAGCTTCCCACTTTTGAAAATTTCACTTAATGCCAACCCTTTTTGTTTTTTTTAACATCTCGATAATGATCTGAGAGTCTCCTTACACCACTAGTTTTGTGAATATTTCACAAGAAGCTACTCGAAGATAAGTTTTTAGGGCATATAATTCAACTGCATTATTTTTGTCAATACCTACATAATCAAAATAATTTGTAATGGTTCACCTCTATCATTTTATAAAACTTCTCCAAATCCCACCAGATCCATGTTGCATTTAGAGTCTCCATCGAAGTTTAATTTTATGAAACCTTGTGGTGGTGGTTCCCATTTCTTTGGTGTTGTGACTAGACTTATGACTTACATGATGTATATAGGAATTGTTAGGATTGATCTCAAGAGATTTCATTATCATGGTTTCCTCTTCATTTCATTGTCAGTCCTTATCCAACCAAGAAGTAATCGAAATGGTCTCTCCAATATTATGGTTGATTCTAATCCATACTTTTATGATACTATTTATTCTTGCCAAAAAATTCTTATATTTCTCTCTTTCTATATCTCTCAAAGTAGAAATCCTAGGAATAGTTGCCATGCTCAAGTCAAAATGGGATTGGGATATTTATTATGTATCTAATGTTCAATGGTATCTCGTACACTAGTTCCATTTATTTCTAGTTGTCTAAACACAATGGCTCCTTTGTCCAAAAGTGAGGATGAAAATGAACATGTATTGAGAATATTTCCAGTTGTCTCTTCCTTTACCTAACACAAGTAAAAGTAGGATGGTCCATGGGATGCCCACTTAACAATATTCTCCCATGTTAATATTTTATCTCTCACCACCAACTAGAGAAAATGAGATATTTTTTTCCATAGTGTTTTCTTCTAAATTTCCTACCATATATCTTGTTTAGGGATATAAGCATGTCCTGCTACCAATATATAATCCTCCTTGATGGTGAAGCCATCCTCTATTCGATAGACCCATATGACTTTGTCTTGGCCCTCACTGATTTCTAATTTTGATCATACAATTCCTTCCAAAAGCCATATCAGACTAGATGCTCTAGGAGTGGGGGGTATTGTTGTTGAGGGAGCTAGGATTGCCATTTTTGGTATAAAATTAAAGGGTTCAAGTAATGAGAGAGAATAATTTTTTCAATATTGATAATGGACACCCTGGGATCCTATAATTCTATTTGGTCCTTCCATTTGTGTAGTTTGTTGAAATCCTCTTACTCCAACCCCTAGGTATATTGGTATCTGGTGATTTCCTTATGGAAAATCAAGTTAGAATCTCACAAAACAAAAATACTCTACTAGACTATTCAACTCAAATAAATATTTTGGAAGAAAAAATGGAAACCAAATCATGCACACATAAACACCAATATTTTTGGGTAGATATCCATGGAAAAAACCTGGAGGGAAATATAGTGTTGAGAATGAATTTATTATACTAAAATTAGGGATATCGTAACATGTGTTGGAACACGTATAATTTTGAGCTTTTGAACTTTAGATTTTGCCTCTTAGAAATAAAAATTTTTACCCAAAAATAAAAAAAAACTTTGAGAGTTGCCTTTTAATTTTAAAATAAAATCATTGGTTGTTATTTATCAATAAGGTGCTTATAATATCTATCATCGATGAGCTACCTTGATTTGATCGAACGGTCCTAACGATCTTCGAAGTTTAGAAGCTTCATGAGTTTTAAAAGAAATTCCTTAACGATCTGTTCGCAACTTCGCGCTTCGGGTATTCCAACAAATATAAACAATAAAAACCTCGAAACTATGAAGTCTTGAAGATAGTCACTCATGATAATTCCTAAAGGAATTACAGTCACATCATGGGGGATGTGTCTTTTAAAATATTTTCTTGGGTTGACAAATGACACTTATTTTTTACATTTACGTCGGATGATTAGCACATTTTCAAGTGACACATGGCATCTCTCTTTTCTTGACACGTCATCAAGAATGAAATCTTCTCTACCATGTCACTCCGAGAGATTTCCCTGTGGGATTTTTAACAAAGACTGAGTTCACAAAACCTTGAAGCATCCAAGCACCAAAGTAATTACAAAAAGTAAAAAGTGTTTTAAAGGGTTAATAAAAAATTTAATAACTTAGGTTAATCATGATTACATATTAATTAATCACTCTACGAGTTCAAACTTCGAGATATTTCCACCCTGTCACATCCAAAACTACCGAACGCTGAACCGTCGAAGTATTAATGAAATTTATGATTGATTAAGGTTAATGATTTCAAATAAAGATTGTGAATCACTAGGTAATAAATTACATTAAGTTTTTAATAATTTATTCATCAGTAGATCTCTACGAAGATCGATATACTTTTTGAATAAATCAATTCTAATTTCAAAATCATTTTACCATTTTCAATAAGTAGTATTTTATTCAGTATAGAGCTTACAGACTTCTCTTGTTGTAGGTAGGCTAATTATATTTCCTTGAAGATTATGGTGCCACAGAAAGATACAAAGAAGATTGATACATCAAGTGATGATTCCAATCCAAATGCAGATGTTCTATTAGACACAACTCTGCAATTTACGGATGCCATTAATTCTTGGAAACAGGTTTTTGATATCTTAGAGCATGAGATCATTAACTTTCCAGGCAACTCTGCTGAGGAATACGATGATTCCTTTTCATCCAAGATTAGAATGATAGCATAGTCAGAATTGCATATGATCGCTGCATGGACCAGAATTATACCCTACAATGATATGATAAGTTGGGATTTGGAAAATGTCGACATCCAAACGAGAAGCGTCATCAACCACCAGCAGACTGTCGTCGACTCTTTCCAACTAGAGAATATACAAGTAATGTATAATATTTCCCCTACCTCTAAATACACTTACAATGAAACATTTCTTCTAGATTTTGAGAGAAGAGAATGCACTCAATATAGTAGAAATGGTCATGATATAATCAAGACATGGTGGGGACATCCGAAAAAATTCAGGGCCGATGCTCATGGTATGTATGCCATGACATCCTTATATTATCATATGTTATATATAGCCATGATTCTATGTTGTTTGTTTGGGAAGAATAACCCTATTCTTTTCTCAGTTGAGTGGGTAGCCATAATGAATGGAGTAGCCGAGGGTTATACATTCAATTGGGATAAAATGTTATCTGATAATTTGGCCAAGGAAATTGTTGAGTATCAATCATCAAAATAAAAGGGGAAACCTGCTCCTTTTTACATGTGAGCATATATTATTGATGCCATTTTTTTCATGACCCCATTCCCCCTAATGAACTAGAGTTGGACACCGGCCAGTTCTGAGCCGATACATTTATACCACTCCAAATTATGGGAAGAAAATGCCAAAGATTTCTTTTATGAAATCTGTCACAATGTAGTGGTACCTATTCACATAGCTATCTATGGCCACCCGCCACCCAAGATTTCATAAAAGATTATGGGGAACTTAGGAAAACTTGCAAACTAGTTCATTGAGGAGAATTTCTCCTACATTAGAGTATTGGTTTTTCTATTCCTCCTCATGCCCTCCCACATTTTTTACCTCATAGGCTGGTATGCATAGAAGTGGCATACCAAACAATAGCAGGAGGTATCAACAAGGAATTAAAAGAAACTCAAAAAAAGGTTTGGCCAAATTTTCCCATTCAAGTTGGTATGTTCACATTATTATATTTTGGTCATTCTAAAGTGGAGGCCACAACCATGGAAGATGTCAAATTAGTTGACATTGAATTCAAGAAGAATGATCCACATATTTTAGTGGAAAATCATTTGGCTCAATTTAACATGAAACGATACATCCATGAGGATTATCCTTATGATGATATGTTCATGGGAGTTATATCTTATGAGGAAGTTCAAAGAAGATTCCAAACTCTACCCTCTGACCAACTGGTTGGTTTCCTCAGCTTTCAAAAGCATAGATGAAACAATCTACTGAAGATATTGCGAGGAGAGTCAAAACCCCTGACTTCTTCACATGAAGATAAATCCATAGGATCTGAGCCAAGTTGCTCCACTAAGCACAAAGTTGAAGAAGTCCCAAAAAATCCATAAAAGTTATTTTAGGAAATAAAAACATCACTGTCAGGACTGAATGATCCACAAGTATTAGCTCGGTTTGAAACTTTCATGAATCAGGGACAATTTGTTCCTCATGAAACACCAACTATTCCAGCTGGCACCCAAGATACAATAGGTTAGGAACATTCCTCAACAATCATGTCTCCTATCACATCATTAACCCCTTTACAGACCAATTTTGGTAATCCTAATTCAAAGCTCATTCATGTTGGTGATCTTACTCCTATCTTACTTGAATAGATGCCTCCCTGAAGATTCTTTTTCGTCAAGAAATGAAAGGCTATTGTAAAAAGAGAATCTCACCAAAAGGATGGAGTAGTCACCATAGGGAAAAGATTGGTGTATGATGGGAAATACCAAGATGATCCAAGTTTACAAAGGAAGTTGCAGATTCACTAGGGGATTTTTCCATTGCCAATCAATGGTTAGTGGATAACTTAACCAAACAACTGCAATATAAATGTCTCTTGGTAGAACAATTTCAAAATGAGATACGTAGTACAGAGAAGACTGTTATAAGAAATATGAACCAGGACATTGAACAAATCAAGGCTAGTTATCAACATCAAATGAAGCAGTTACAGGATATCCTTGAGTTGCTCTACCAAAGTTCATAGACTAGAAAAGGTTTGATCATGCAACGTGGCAATTTAATTGAGAATTTGCAGGTCAAATTGACCCTAACATAGAACACAACAATAGATATTACTGCCTTCAAAACAGAAGCATCAAAAATCAATGAGAAGCTAGAAATTGCCCAACAAGAGTTCTATCAAAAGGTAGATTTTATTCAGAAATGCTATCAAGTAGTAAACCTTTCTCTAAAAAATATTTATGTAAGGAAAAAGAGTCATGTACATCCAGGCCTAAGTTTTAGGAAGTTATCATATGGAAGCAAAAAGTTAATATCCCTGGTCTTATCCCTCTCTCACATTCTGAACAAGTAAAAGGAGAAATGGCCCTAAAATCCTGGGAAACAAATCTGGAAGAAGGAAAGAAACTTTCCAGAGATGCAAAAGAGGCTTGTCTAGAGGCATTATCTTCAATAAATAAAAAATTGATTGAATTCAAAGGAAACAATATCTCATAGGCATTGAGGCATATTGAAATAGAAATGAACCAACAAAGCTCTAGAAAGAACAAGGAAAATATTCAGTCGGTCATCCAACAGATGAGCGAGATTGATTTACTTAAAATGAATGAGTTGTTGGTGAATCCAAGTTCATAGTACCAGATCATAGTCCAATAAGTGAACAAGATACAAGAGAAGCTGCCACAAGTACAAAGGAAGATGGTTTCCTTTAAATTAAATGAAAATATTGAACCTTCAAGATTCGTGGTAGCATTAATGGACATGTGCACCCAATGCAATGAACAGAGAAAAGCAAGTGTAGCTAGGAGAAAATGAAAGAACATACACATCCTCCACTTCCTCCACCCACTGTACCTTTCACCCTCCATACTATAACACCCTCCACGCTCCTTATACCGTCCGCCTCACCACTTACACTTCCCCTCTCTCTACACGTCACTTACTTTGTCTATGCCTACCACCTACATTCTCACATCCACTCATCCCACCTCCTTATTGGACATTCATCCCCACATCATCCTATTCGTGAACATTTACTCTTCCCCGTATCTTTTAGTCACCCCATAACGATCTCGCGCTAAGCTATCTGTTCAATTACCACCCCCATATCTTCAACTGCAATTGTTTATCCCAGGGATATATGGCAACAAAATCAGATGGAAAAGATAATAATCCAATGATTGTGGTGACCTTAATGGACATGTGTACCCAGTTTAAAGAACAAAGGAAAATGAGCGCATATGGGAGAAAATGAAGGGACATATGAAGCACCAACACATCTCAACACTATCTACATGTTGTTATTTCATTCAGATTGTATTCTATTTTGAGGCAGGTATTGTAGGAAGTCCAATGGTTTTCAGTTGAGACAATTTTTTTATAAATAGATAGAATTTAGATCTATTCGGGGGGGCTTCTTACCAAGTGTAAAAGAGAACTTATTTGAATATCAATACAAGTGCAGAAAGAGATTATAAGTTTCGTTCAATTTGAGTTATGTGTTTCCTCTATGTTTCCATTTCTCCGAATTTCTTTCTGTAGTTCTTGAAGAGTGAATGATTACAATTTAGTAATATATCTACTGTGATCATAATATATCGTAAGTTCATTCAGTATCAAATTTTCCTATGTTATTACTATGAGTAAAACAAGACCTGTGACCTGTGTGAATTACTGCATTTTTATCTCCTTTCAGGGTGCATCTTCTACTTTTCTTCTACCGCAAACAAGGTGAGGCTTATCTGTAACTGATACCTGACTTTGTTTTATTTATTTTTTAAATCCTTTATACATCATTTGACATTATAATTATGACTCGGATAATGATATACAACCTATGTAGTTTATTATCATCAATTTCATTTAAATATTATTTCTCATAAAGCTGAAGGTAAAAAAAATCACTCATAAAAACATTTTATTTAAAACCTTTGATGCCTGACATTATTCTTTGATTCTTAGAATCAATCTCAAGAACAACATGGATAATGGCCCACTAGGATAAATAAAAAAGAAAAAAACCTGACAAACTCTAATTTGTTGTACGATCTAGATATAACGCTCTTTGGTGTACTTGGGGTCTATGATTGGTGGAGGGCATCTCAAGATAGATTCTGCAAATATGGAGGTCATAATGAAATGGAGAGTTCCCACAAATGTCACTGAAGTTAGGAGTTGTGTTTGCGTACTGCAATACTTTCATAAGCTCATAGCTTCATTTTCAACTGTAGCTTCACCACTCCACACAATAACAACTAGTGGTAAGAGTTTCTAGTGGAGGAAGAATCAACAAAAGTCTTTTGATGAGACGAAAATAAATATAAATCAATCGCCAATGCTCACACTACCAAAATTGTGCAATCCTTTCAAAGTGGAGACAAATTCAAGTGGGTATGTCATAGGAGCAGTACTGATGCAGGGATGAATTCCTATATGTTATCATTTTGAAGTATTTCATGGGGTGGTTCTCAACTACCATACCTATGACAAGGAGATATATGACTTGGTACAAGCTATCAAAAATTGGAAGTACTATTTGATGGTAAATGAGATCATCATCCACAAATATCACTAGCCACTATAGTATTTCTAGGCCCAAAGTAAGCTACAAAAAAACCAAGCATTAAAAGTGGATGGGGTTTTTACAATAATTTCATATAGTCATCAAGTATAGGAAGGGTAGCACAAATAATTTGGCATACATGATTTCTCGAGAAACCACATCCAAGATTATATATTTTTGAACTCTGATGGAAATGGATCCTTTTATCCATGATGCATACAAAGAGACATACACAGAAGATGAGGACTTCAAGGAGGTGTTTCAACAGCTATAAGGAAAAATTCATATAGAATAAGGTGATGGAAAGAGTGACTATAATTTACAAAGTGGTTTATTCTACAAGCTCAACAAGTTCTCTATTATTATAGGTGAATGATTGTAGCTTGTCAAAGAGGCTCACACCTCCAAACTTGTAGGACATTTTGGTGTTCGGAAGATAATTTCCATCTTAGAGTGGTATGTGTATTGGCCCATAATGTAAGAAGATGTAGCACGATATATTATAGGTTTTATACTTTTTTGTACCAACAATCATAGAAACAAGAAGCTTGGTCTATACCATCCCTTAAATGTGCCCACTGACCCTTGGGAAAGAATTTCCATGGATTATGTGGGAGGTTTAGCAACCACACCAAAGGGACATGACTATTTATTTGTATTAGTTGTCGGGTTCAACAAAATGTGCATTCTCATGCCTCATAAAAATACCCTCAAGGGACATGGAGTAGAAAACTTGTTCTTTGAAGAGGTCTGGGTGCAATTTAGGATACCAAGGAGCATCATCTCATATAGGGATGCCAAATTTCTCATAGCATTTTAGACTAAATTGTGGGAGAATATGGACACTAAGTTTAAGAGGTCTACAACATTCCATCCACAGATGGATGGGTAGAAATAAATAGTCAACATGACTTTGGTGCATCTTTTGAGGGGTTACAATCATAAGCATATGAAGACCTAGGATGAATATTTGATCTATATCCAACACTCTTATAATAGAGCAATCCACACTTCTACTGGTAAGTCATCTTTTGAAACTTGCTTTGGGTATTTTCCACCTTCACCCTTATATGTTGTATATGGAAAAAAGGGAGGAGTGAGGGAGGAACTCACATGAGATGCATTAAAATAATAAAACAATGTTGATAATATCAAGCAGATCCATTTGCAAGTACAAGGGACACTGAAGAAGACATGGGAAAAATACAACACTAGGCATGACCAACATAGAACAAATAGAACATTTAGAGTGGGAGACAGAGTATGGTTACAACTAAATAAGAAAATGATACATGGTCCTAATAATAATATAAAGGCTTTGTAGTATGGTCATTTTGAGGTATTAAAAAAGGTGGGAGATAACTCCTATAGACTCAGTATACTCCCATACATGCGCATTTACTTAATAGTGAATGTGTAGAATCTAAAAATATATGAGCCTTCCATGTTAGATTAAGAGAAGGATCATGTACTACCTTCCATAGAGGACTTAGCACCAAATTCTCAGGAAGAGATGGTAGAGGACACAATTTTGTAGAAGCAGTCCAGAACTACAAGACATGGGCAACATCACCTTTGGAAGATTTGGTTGAAAGGAAAAATTACAAGAAAAGAAAAGTGGTACTCCATGGAGAAGGTAGAGGAAAAATTTCCTCACCTCATTAAGTAATTATTTTGGGGACCAAAATCCTCCCTAAATGGGGAGGTATGATTCAGATTGGATCATTGTATTTTTTTCTATCTATATTGATCCTTTAAGAGTGAAACAAATTGGAGGAATCAACTTGCAGGGTCATTTTAGTGGCAGGTTCCAGTTTGGAAAATTGGGGGATGGAACCTTATAGGAACATTTTGAGGCATGAAAAGGAATTTATACATGTGAATCTATTCTATACATCGAGATATTTCCAAAGGTGAAAAAGTCACATCAATCAAAGCTCGTATAAAATTTTTATGCCTCCCACAAGTTGATCTACTGTGTTGACCACCATGGTATGATATGATGACACATCAACCCCCATTACTCACATATATGGGGATATCCACACATGTAATTTCAATAATATTCTATAATTTCCAAAACCATATCACAATTGAGGGTTGAGGAAGTCAAAAAACCTACCCCTAGATGGATATCGGGATATGTTAAATACCAGGCCACTAGGAGGAGAAGGGATTCCATTATTTTGCATTGTATCTTGTTCCATAGTTGAGCATAGCATATGAGAGTGGTATTATGTGAGAATAATAAAGGAGAAGAGATTATGTAGAAACCATACATGCCACAAGTCAAATTCATATCCACGGAGAGTGCCTCTTTCTTTGCATGTGCATCATTTCTATACCAGAGAAAAGAGAGCAGAGAAACCTCACCTTCTAGCTAGGTTTTCTTCCATATTAGGTTTCCTAGGTGATATCTTGGGTTTATTTGTATATGGTGTGATTGTATTTTATTGTTCTCTATTTTATGTATTTTATCTATTTCATGCATAAGAAGAAAATCAGTAACTAAATATATTGGAGATCTAAAGGAAAAATAACCTTCATAGTAAATATTTTAATATTGTATTAGATATATTGTGATGAACTGTTCGAATGGAATATACATGGAATTTTACAGATTAGGGAGAGAGAGAGATGGAGAGAGAGAGAGGGATAATTTGTGTTAACAGGAACACGAGCACATTCATGTTCCTAATAATGCATGTGTGCTTTAGGAATGTGTGTTCACTTTAGGAATGTCTGTGCATTCCTAAAGAACACACATTATTTTCATTTCAAAAAAATTTAGGAATTGTGCACGTTCCTGAACATATGTTTCTCAAGAATGTGTGCACATTTATAAATAATGTAACTTGGTAATTTTTTGTGGAATTTTGGTGAGTACCTAGGTTGTAGGATTAAGAATGCCTGCACATTTATAGAAATGTACATGTGTTCCTTCGCACCCCATTGTCACTTTTTCATCAATCAACTTCAGGTAGTCCCCCACATACTTAGACATAGGAGGTATATCATCCCTACTTGGTTACTTAATATATATCAACAAAATAACCTAAGGTATTATTTATCCCTTTGAGGATCTTGGCATCTAAAAACTCCTACAACAAAGAATATATATGAATCCAAAATGGTGTAGATTTGAATTCTTCTTTGTTCGGGATAAATATTTTTGTTTGGAATCATACGTATAGTCACAACGAGTTGAATAAATAAGGAACTCTCTCAAAGAATCACTCTCGATCCTCCAAGTTGGTGAATATGGATATGAAGAAACCCTTCGAGCCTACTTTTAGATCCACATGTCCTTTTAGTTTCCATTATGTATTGATCCACCAAATTAGGGATCTCTCAAAGGGTTGAATTCCCATGAAATTACCT
The DNA here is from genome assembly GCA_009831015.1 of Picea engelmannii. Classification (NCBI taxonomy): domain Eukaryota; kingdom Viridiplantae; phylum Streptophyta; class Pinopsida; order Pinales; family Pinaceae; genus Picea; species Picea engelmannii. The sequence continues at coordinate 51,183 of ML836693.1, read as the reverse complement.
ATGATTCCATGATCCTACATGTATTGAATATATTCACTGATATTAGTTGACTCAATCTCATGCTTCGGTGTACTGACTGCCTTGGGTATACATTTTTTAGTTGCCCTTTCCACAAAGCTCATTTGAATATTATACACTACATCATCCAATTCTTGAGCTTGAGTTCTAGAATTTCCTACCACTCCTACTCCCAATTGGGTTTCCACAACATTGCCTTGGGCTTCTTGCGACAATTTCTTGCAAGGATTGTGATCATCCCCTACCAAAACATTATGGAATAAGGGATCATTTCTTCCCCATCCTTCATTCTCCATCATATGAAACTGTATCAAACCCTGATTGTGTCTCATATCAGACCCTATATATCCTCATACTTGGCAGTGTTACAACCTTGTTGGCTTAATGGTTCTATATAGCATCAATCTAACTTACCATGAATTCGTTGTTTAAAAATTATAAGGACATTCATTTTCAAGCACATTCACATGACCACTATAAGTAAAACACCTTTAATTGACTCCTTACACTTAAAATTATTGTTTTGTGTTGAATCTTATTATTCCTTATGATTTATTTGGATATAATCAACTAATAACTCTAGTACTAGAGTACCACACAAACCCTTGTACTGATTTATTGTTTTCTCATGACAAGGGAATAATGAGCACATAAAATCCCTATGTATCAAGGAGAAACGAAAATAAATGATATTTAAGTGATCTAGGTGGACATTGGTGGTCACTCACCTATTCCACTGGATCAACATACAATTTCCATTTTGGCAGTTTTTCTACAATTTTTCAGGTCCCAAACTTTCGAGGTTGTTTTGAGGCCCTAAACGACTTTTTTTTTGACATGGATGCACCCATTAGATGTCTATTGGAATGAATTGGGAATTTAGAAATGTGTAATCCTTGGCTATACCTTTAGGAAAAGGTATTGAGCACCCCAAATGAATATCATATTGCAAAAGTTATGCCCTAGGGAAATTGACATATCAACTACCCCCATCGGGGCCCAAAAATATTTTGGCATTTCATCTTTCGAGGTTAAGTTTTTGGATGTTTAGGGTATTCTCATTTATGATTTATATTAAAAATTCACTAGGATTCTCATTGTAATCATATTATTTTGAATTTGTGTAGTTGTCATATCTCTTCTCAGAGATGAGATACCACCATTCTAGGAGTCGCTTATCGATATGCTATCAAAATTGAGAAAAACTTTAAGTAGATGAATGAGTGGGATTTTGGATTTGAAAATGGATCACAATATAAGTTGGGAAAAGGAATCCCTAACAAAGAGAGTAAAGGACAAATAAATAATGGACAACTGCATGAAAACTAGTCTAAGCTGCAAATAAAGAAGGGTAATGAGAAGATGAAGAAATACACTGGGAAGTGGTGTTAATTCCATAAAATCCCATGGAACAACACTGATGAATGTTACTTGAAGTAGTCATTGGTGGTTGCGATGAAAGAATCAAAGTCAAATCCAAGCTCCAACTCTAATTCAGAGCCAGAAAAGGAAAAGTATATCATTGATGAAGAACCTAGTACTATAGTTTCTACGACCACCAAGATCCATCTAAACGAACCAGAAGAGTTGGAGGAAGGTGAACACATTTCTTACTCAGAAATGTGGGTGAAGGGTGCTCTACTACATTTCATTGTTGATAGCAAAAGCCAAAAGAACCCCATCTCACCATAGGTCATGAAGTAGTTGGAGTTGCCGAAAAACCCACATCCAAAACCAAACAACATTGGGTTCCTTATCCAAGGATGAGATCTCCACATCAACGAATAATGTCACCTGCCCTATGGCATCAATCCCTTCAAGGATGAGGTATTGTGTGATGTTTCCTGACTTGAAGTTTGTGATGTTATTTTATCCCATCCATATATCTGGAAATTTCATGATGTATATGAATCTAGACATCCTAGTGTTATTATTTCTATGAGAATACAATTGTACCAGATCCCAAAGGTAGCTCCACCTACACAAATTTATTTGGTATTAGCTAAGTAGTGCAGGAAGGTCATCTCCCAATCTGAAATTTTTTTCCTATTCCTCATTCACTCTCAAAGTGAATGGAAGGTTTTTAAGCCCTAATATTGGCTCATTACCCCTTAATTAGGGCATATTACATTAGTAATGTTATTTTATTTATGTCAGCTTTATTCCATTAGTTGTAATTATACCTCCTAGTCTCCTATATATACCAAGGAGACATTTTCATTTGGAGTCATCTTGTACTTGAACATTTAAGTGGGGTAAAAGGAGGTTGCCCCCTTGAAGAGGCTTATTATCTGAAATTATCTCTTTTTCAAGGCGTTGAGTACTTTTTCTGAGGTTTTTCTATGCTATATTGATATTTGGTTCTTAACATATGGTATCAGAGCTCAAGGTCTTGGGGTTTCGTTGCTACATCTAAGACACCTTGTAATTTTTGCTATAACTTTTTTTATACAACGTTTCAAAAGGAATGGATTGAAGGATATTTAGTATATGGATCAAGGTACGTTGGGTTAAAATTTCATCTCTTGAGGCCTTATACTTTCATAGATACAACCTGGACAAGATAGGGTTCTGGAATCATCCTGAACTGAGTCATTGCAGAATTTTCACTATAAAAACTTTACTGTAACGTTTCAGACCCTGAAATATGGAGGCTATTCACAAAAATTAGTAAGGTATATGTGGTAAAAATTTTAGATTCTGGGTTATCTTAAATTTTTAGATACACCCTGTGGAAGATAGGGTATCTCACTAGTCCTATTGACTAGTCTCAAGAAGGTGTTCTAAGTAAAACAATCATAACTTCTTCGTAGAGTATCCAAATTGAGTGGGACTAGTTTCATTGGATACTGGAAAGTCTATAGTATTTCTGGTACGAGTTTCAGAATTTTATATCAATTATTTTGTGCGGCGCACGCTATACAAGTGAGATCTCCTGGAAAGGCCAAAAATCAGCAAGTTGTGGGGAAGTTACCATAAATTCCACTTTTCACATCCAATTTTGATCATACCTGTGGCATTGCAGAGAAGAAATATCAAAGAACTACCTAAAATAAATGTTCATACCCAGAAGGGCTGAAACTTGGGAGATACAATAGAAGAAAGATTGTCTAGCAGAACCACCTCAAAATCAAGGTTTGAAAGTGATACTTGGCCAAAATGCCACCCAAAAAGGGAACTTCTACACCAAATAAGCCTCCAGAAAATCCTACTTGGACTCTTTATGAAGGTGAAGAAATGAATAGGGACATAAATGATTTACAAAAGAAGATAGTAACAAAATATGAACTACAAGAGATAGAAGCTAAGTTGGAGGCAAAGATGGATGGTTTAAAAGAGGAGATCATGGAAGTATTGAAAAATTTTGTAACAGAGAAGACACCTGAAAGTGAAAATGCATCCCATGAAATTCATGATGAGGACACAAGGAAGGTGAATCAAGAATGGAGAAACTCCAACTTTGGGTTGAAGACCAACTACGTTCCTAAGATCAATATGAGGAAGTTTGATGGCAAGGACCCAATCACATGGATACTTCAAATGGAGCAATTCTTTGATCTACATAATGTGCCACATACACAAAAGGTAAAAATTGCTTCTTTATATTTAGAACCTAATCAATTTGTATGGTATTGATGGCTTTGTTCTCGCAAATCACTCGTCACTTGGAAAATTTTCATGGAAGAAATGATAGCACACTATGAGGATACAAGGAGCAATACCTTCTTTAGCCAATTGATAAATCTCAAGCAAAAGGGTTCAGTTACCGAGCACAATGAGAACTTCCAAAGATTGAATATAAAGGTAACTGATATTCCATATGAGCACTTGATTGATGTATTCATATGAACTTTAAAGGATCACATTCAACATGAGGTTCGCCTTTGGGAACCCAAATCATTGGAGAATGCATTTAAGGTGGCAAGAAATGTTGAAAGTAAAAATATGTCTATGGCTACTAGAAGGACCTATCCTAACATCTATAGAGAGAACAATCTTGCTTCTTCTAAAACACCTCAACCTACAAGGTTGACACCTCAACAATTGGAGGAAAGAAAAGCAAAAGTTTTATACTTTAATTGTGAAAACAAGTAGAGTAAGGGACATAAGTGTGGTGAGAAGAAATTATTCTACATAGATTGTGAAGAGGAAGAAGAAAAAGAACAAGAACCATCTCAAGATGAAAATGTAGAAGAAATTTCGTCTGAAGAGTTGACTCCCACGATATCGTGTAATGCATTGGCTGGAATTAGCACTCCTCAGACCCTCAAGATCGAAGGATACATCAAAAAGAAAAAGGTAATAGTCCTAATTGATTCTGGTAGTACTCATAATTTCATTCACTATAAATTAGCCAAAGCTCTCAATTGCTTTGTATATCCAGCGCC
>ML836693.1:15993-46677 GCA_009831015.1 Picea engelmannii | reverse complement strand
AAGGATAATAAATTATCACCAAAGTACTATGGCCCTTATAAGGTGTTGCAAAAGATTGGTACTATGGCATACAAATTGGAGTTGCCTGCATCTTCATGAGTACACCCAGTTTTCCATATTTCATGCTTAAAGAAGGTTATAGGAGACAAGATACCAATTCAAACTATATTTCCATAACTTGATGAGGAAGGAAAAATCATATTGGATCTTGAAGCCATCACTGACACAAGAATTCGCTAGTTGAGGAATAGATCCATTTCAGAGTATCTCATTAAATGGAGGAAACTACCGGCTGAAGATTCCACTTGGGAAGATGAGTATTTTTATATAGAAGCATCCAGAGTTACTCAAGCATTGTAGACAACACTTGTCTCAAGGGGAGGGGCATGTTAAGCCCTAATATTGGCTCATTACCCCTTAATTGGGGCATATTACATTAGTAATGTTATTTTATTTATGTCGGTTGTATTCCACTAGTTGTAATTATACCTCCTAGTCTCCTATATATACCAAGGAGACATTTTCATTTGGAATCATCTTGTACTTGAACATTTAAGTGGGGTAAAAGGAGGTTGCCCCCTCGAAGAGGCTTATTATCTGAAATTATCTCTTTTTCAAGGCGTTAAGTACTTTTTCTGAGGTTTTTCTATGCTATATTGATATTTGGTTCTTAACAAAGGTCATTTCCACATCCATGGCCTCTTGAGAGGGCTTTGGTATGCAGTAGAAGTATGTGGACAAGGTCGTGGAAGAATATCATGAAATATCCACGTCACCTATCGAGGTGCCTCTGCACTATTAGGTCAAGCATTTTATTGAGATAACTCTTGGAACAACTTTTTCTAATAGGCTAGTGTATCAACAATCTCTCTTAGAAAATGAGGAAATCAAGCACCAGATTTAAGAGCTGCTCCAAAAATGGCACATTCAACCAAGCTCGACTCCCTATGGAATACCAATTATGCTCATATAGAATAAAGAGGGGATCTAACAACTTTTTGTTGATTACAAAGCTATGAAAACAATCACATTCGATAATTGTTACACAATTCCCTGAATTGATGATCTTCTCGACCAACTCAAGGGGGCCCAACAGGGATAATTTTAAGGAATGAAATTTATCTCAAAATGTAGAAACCTTAGCAAATCTTACTAGTCTTTAATATGCAAACTATAGAATGTTGGGGACGTTTTTGTAAAAGTATTCAAATTTATAATATTTTATATAACTTCTATAAAATTTGGGCTATTTTTAAGGTAAGATAATTTTATTCTATGGAATTTGGGATAATAAATTTTAGAAAAGAATTTATTTTTTTTGGAAAAAGCATGGAAAATTAGCCCATAAGCGAAATTTAGCCCCTAAAATCACCCCCAAGGCCCAATATTTTAGTAAGATTGATATCAGGTCTAGCTATCACGAAGTACCCATAGAATAGACTGATGTATGGAAGATCACTTTCAAGTATAAAGAAGGTGTTTTTGAGTGGTTGGTCATGCCCTTTGGCTTGATGAACTCCCCAACCACGTTCATTAGGTTGATGGATGACATATTGCATCCCTTCACCAATTCTTTTATTGTTGCATATCTCAATGACATCCTCATATTTAGCAAGAGTTGGGAATAACATTTGCATCACATTCAACAGGTCCTCCACACTCTGCAACACCACAAGTTATATGCTAAATTATAAAAAATATTCTTTGGCGTGATCAAGGTCCAATAGCTTAGATATATTTTATATGAGCATGGTGTGCATGTCGATCTAGATAATATCTAATTCATTTATGACTAGCCAACCCCAACAACACTCACTGAGCTTTGGAGATTCTTAGGACCCACCAACTTCTATCATGTATTCATATTGGGGTTCTGCTATATTGCATGGCCTCTCATCCAAGAGACAAAGGGTGGTTTCAAAGACAAATTTGTATGGGGTAGATCACAACCTAAATCTTTTGATGATCTAAAACATCGCTTATGCTCAACCCCGATGCTCGTCTTATCCTATATGCAACAACCATTTGATATTGAGAGTGATGCTTCAGATTAGGTTGTTGGTGTCAGTCTCACTCAACATGGTCATCCAATGGGATATCATAGTGATACACTCTCATATGTTGTCCGTAAGTACCCCACCTATGAAAAAGAAATGTATTGCATCATAAAAGTCTGCCACCAATGGAAGAATTACATTCTAGGGAAGGATATAGTCATCCATACAGACCACAGGCCTCCAAAGTTCATCCAGAAACAAGGAAAATTACATAATGACCGCCATAAAAATTGGTCCAAGTACATGCAACAGTTTCACCTCAACATTAAGTATAAGAAATGGAGCACCAATCACATCGTTGACTGCCTTAGTCGACCTCCAATTGTAACACTAACCATGGTGCTCTACTCTTGAGAACATGAGACCCCCGAGTGATCCCAACTCCATGAAAACAATCTTGACTTCACTATGACCTACCATATGTTGGGAATAGGAATGATTGTTATCGAATTCCATATTCATGATGGAATGTTATGCCATCTAAGTCATCTTTGTGTTCCTTCAAGTGAGAATGCGAAATTGATTTGGGAATCCCACTACGATCGAGTGGAAACACACTTTGGCGTGGAGAAGATAATGACAATACTACAAAAGTATTTCCATTGGTTGAAGCTTCTATATGATGTTAGTAAGTATATTAGATCCTGTAGTGATTTTTCTATTTCCAATCCAATCATTAAAAAACAAGGACTGTATACCTCTCAGCCTACTCACGACGAGCCCTAGGAATCCATCTCGATGGTCTACATGTCAGGTCTCCCCTCCACCAAGCATGTAAATGATTGTGTATTCATGGTTGTTGATAGATTCTCTAAGATGAACATTCTGCATTCCTGCAATAAGAGTATCACATCTGAGGCCATCACCAATATCTTATTCAAGCATATATGGGTATGATTTGGACTACCATAGACCATCATATCACATCAGAACAACAAAATATTGAGCACATTCTAGTTGAGCCTCTCCTCATTGTTCGAAACCAAGATCAACAAATTAACTTCCTTCCACCCTCAGGATGATGGACAGACAAAATTCATCAATAGGATGATCTTGCATCTCTTTCTCATGTACAACTCCAAGAATCCACACACATGGGATGATATCCTTCCTTGTGTCCAACACAACTACAAAAGATCACTCCGTAGCTCGACCAACCATAACCCTTTTAATGTGGGCCTGGGTTTTACACCATTGGGCCCCATTAATGTAGCACTTCCCCTTGCATCCACATAGGAAGAATATTCCCATGCTTAATTTGAGGCCGACAAGGCCATCAAATTCATTGAATGGATTCAACACATCCATCAATAGGCCCACGATATTTTGCATAAATCCAATGCTAAGTACAAGCAATGCCATGATCAGCATCGGGTTCCCCATAAGTTTCAGGATGGTGACAAGGTTTGGTTGCATTTACAGAAAGAGTGCCTTACAAGACCCCATTGAAATTTGAAGGTACTTCGCTACGGACCTTACAAAATCACCGACGTTGTGGGTGAAAATTATTTCTTTAGTTAAGTATTCCCCCCTTCCTTGGATTACACCCACTATTCAATGTGGACCTCCTTCGACCATATTTTCCACCACTAATGGACACATCGAAGGTGGCATAACAACTGACACCTATAGAAATCAACCATGACTACATGGAACATGAAACCATTGATCAAATCATGGACACACAGGTTAAGGGAACCTACTAATAGAATATCCAACTATGTCGGGTTGAGAAAACAAGGCAACTATTGCATCAAGGAAATTGGTTCACCAAGCATCAAGTTCAACAAAATTTTCCCCATTTAATGGGGGAACTCAATGTAATGGAGAAAATTTCTTCCTAAGGGGGGAGGAATGATCCACGTGGACATCGGTGGCCACCCACCTTTTCCACTGGCTCAACATACAATTTTCATTTTAGCAGTTTTTCTACAATTTTCAGGTCCCAAATGTTCAAGGCCATTTTGAGTCCCTAAAGGACATGTTTTTGACATGGTAGTTCCCAATAGATTTTTTTTGGCTCAGAATGTGTATTCCTCGACCATACCTTTCCGACGAGGTATCAAGTGCCCCAAACAAAGATTGTATGCAAAATTTCTGCCATAGGGAAGTTGATGTATCAACTACCCCCATCGAGGCCCAACAATCTTTTGGCATTTCATCTTTTGAGGTTAGGGTTTTGGATGCTTAGGGTTTTCTCATTTATGTTTTAAGTTAAAAACATCTTGGGTGCCTCATTGTAATTATCTCATTGAGAATGCGTGTAGCCATCACATCTCTTCTAAGAGATAAGCTACCACCACTCTAGCGAGTATCTCCATGTTTATGTCTTATTTATGTTTTTTATTTCGTTCCCTCATAAATCTTGATCAACAAGAAACTTTTGATATAGATTGAGACTAAATGAATATCTACTACCTATGTTTTTAGTTATGCTAGGATTTTTTTTCTTTTAAAGAAATCAATTATCACTTCTAATTTTGTAATTTTATTTTTCTTTTAAAACAAAAAACCTCTTTCATGATTATTTTTTCATCTCACTACAAGAGTGTAAGGAACACATTTAAACCTTAGAAACACATTAAAACCTTATGTATCATGGAAAACTAATAATAATAATAATAATCTTCTATAACCCCAAACTAAATGGATAACTACTACCTATTTATAACCCAAACCATTACAATGATTACTTGTTTTTCTCAATACAAGGATGTAATCAACACATTAAAACATTATGTATCATGAAAAACTAAAAAAAATTATATATATAAAAAAGTTATATAACCCCAAGTTAAAAGAATAGGTATTTCCTATATTTTTTGGGAAAAAAAATTAAAGAAACTAATTTTTTTAATCTTATTCTTAAAATATCTAAAGATTAAACAATGTAATAATTTTGGAATATCTCAATAAACACTCTACTTATAAAAACAAATACAATTATAAGAAAAAAAAATTAAAGAAGTTAACTTTTTTAATCTTATTCTTAAAATATCTCAAGATTAAACAATGTAATAATTTTGGAATATCCAAATAAACACTCTACTTATAAAAACAAATACAATTATAAGAATGATAAGACAAAATAAACTCACATTTAAATCATATAAAATATAAAATCTAATAATCATATAAAACATTCTTAAAATATTTCAAAAAAATAAAAATAAAATAACAATATTTTTTTAAACCTTTTATTAATTTATAAATTAACCTTAAAATATTTATCAACAATAACAATTTAAGTGTAATAATTTTGGAATATCCAAATAAACACTCTACTTATAAAAACAAATACAATTATAAGAGTGATAAGAAAAAATAAACTCACATTTAAATCATATAAAATATAAAATTTAATAATCATATAAAACATTCTTCAAATATTTCAAACAAATAAAAATAAAATAACAATGATTTTTTTTAAACCTTTTATTAATTTATAAATCAACCTTGAAATATTTATCAACAATAATAATTTAAGTGTACACAATGATATATGTTAGATAGGTAGTATCTACCATATTTCTATTAAAAAAAATTAACAAAATCTAAAATCAACCTTGAAATACTTATCAACAATAACAATGCAAAAGTATACAATGATATATGTTAAGTAGGTCTTGTCTGCCATAACTTTTAACAAAATCTAAGGCTACAATAAGTTGAAAAATATGACAACAAATGGAAGGTAAGTTCAGAATCCTTACTATTTTTATTATTAAAATTTGCACGCTAAGTTTAAGGCATCGCGTAAGATTGATTTAGGGCTGGTTCCAAATACAACGAACTTCGAAAATAAAATCAACCTTTCTAGTTGGGTATTTCCACTATGTAAGAAAAACTTGTAAGAGACTCGACATATTGTGTAAGTGTTATAGCTTGTAAGAGGCGATTAAATTGCCTAGCATTGGTTACTGAGTTTAGGTTAGGTTAATATGTTCAGATGGATGATGTTAATTTAAAAGTGAGATTTTTTTTCATAAATGGTAAATTTATTATAATTTAATAATAATTTAATATTAAAATAGTTAACTTAAATATTATAAGTGAATGAAAATTTAATTATTATCTTTATTTTAAAAAAATCCGATCATATCAATTTTTATGATTTTTTAAATGTAAATCTTACATTTAATAGTCCACTGCAATAATAATTGACAAAATATAAGACAAATTTTTTTAGTGAATTGGTTATGAGCCTCGATCCTGCATGTTTTCATTTCCATGTCAATCAAACAAATCTTAAAAAATCTTTTCAAATTACCTAACATAGTAGCAGGTGGATCCACATAGTAGCAGGTGGATGCACCTTCCCTGGGAAATAGCAATTCTTTCTTAAAAAGTGTATGAGGATGTGATAGGATAGCAAGTCTTGGACGCCGTCAAACCATACCAATCCATTGTATTATTCTACTCGATGAGTTTGTCATTTCAATGAAAATAAAGAGTACAATCAGTATCATAATAGTGATGTAATGATAAAGAGTAGATTAATTCTGTAGCAAATAGATCTGTTTTTGGGGTAAATTTTTGGATTTGAATTTAGTCAGATTTTCAGGAGTAGTTTGAGTTTCGTATGGATCAAAGTTTTATGCATTTCAGAATCTTACTTTAAGAGTTTTGTCCCATTTTAAACCAACTCAAATACTCAAAAAATGGATAAAATTCTGGATTAACCGGAAATTTAAAAATGAACAACCAAAAAACTTACAGGAAAAATAACTCTGAAGGAAAGATTACTCCTGATATCAATGAAAATGTAGTCATGTATCACTTGCTGAACAGTATTGTAACAGTTAGCTATTGTCTTCTGTGATAAAATTAAGCACCGTGTAGTAGTGAGTCGGTGAGTTAATGATTGGGTGTATCATTTTTTCCAAACTATTAGTTGAATAAGATGAAAAGTGCATATAACATGGAAATTACATATCTCAATCATTCACTTACTGAGTTTTCCTCACTAAAGATAGTGACCAGATACCTTTACTATAAGGTATAATCATTACCCTTTATGGTATAATCATTGTACTTTCTGACACCCAGATGCCTTTACTCTTTGTAATCATTGTACTTGCTGTAGGCATAGGACTGTTATGAATTGAGTATAATAATTGCACGGAATGATTTTAGAGACTGGGCTTCTCATTTCCCACGCACTGTGAAGCTTCCTACTTTGCTTGGGCAGACAAGAAGTTCGGGGCAACGAGTGATCGGAGTATGCCATTGCAGTCATTCCACAAGAAACAATGATTGGGGAGGAAAATGCTGAGTTGAGCCTCAAACTACAATTACAATGTGGGGAGCAAACTGTTCCGTTTATCAATCCCTATCCAACGCGGGGCAGCCGGTTTTCCTGCAGAACTATCTGTGAAACAGGGACGACGGCATATCATAATGGTAATAAGCCTTTAAGGATTTTTATTTTGATAGTTGTTTAAATATACTGAACCTAAGCAAAATATTTTGGGCTGAGATGGTGCTGTTATTTAATTCATACAGGCCAGGATATGGTTAGTACTCCTCTCGAAGGAAAGTTGGAATTCGAGACATGTTCTGGGCATTTAATCGCTGCGAGCTGTGCATTTGTAAAAAGAAAAATATCGGACATGGATGCAGTGAGTTGCAGAGGTGGAAAAGAGGAATCGGACGACATGATTCGACCGGGGATACCCAGAAGAAAACACCGCCTATCAAAGTATCAGTCAAACATCTTGGAAGAGAGCTTCAGAGAGCACTTTACGCTGAGTCCAGTACTACTTAATTCTCTCACCTCGCAATTTTTTACTTCATTACTTCACCACGTCTGCTAATTAATTCGTTATAGTTTTACTGTCACAATAATGGCGTAAATAGTTTATTGACGAAACTTGCAGAAGCTTAAGTCCGTGTTGGCGAACAAGTTAAATCTTCAACCGCGTCAAGTAGAAGTGTGGTTCCAGAATCGAAAAGCAAGGCAAGAATTAAAATCTGGAACATTTTATTCTTTTGTTGATAGAATTACAGAGATCATTATTACTGAGATATTAATTGTAAGATCATTATTACTGAGATATTAATTGTGTCAGGGTAATTATTAATCTATTTACTATGTGCAGAACAAAATTGAAAAAAAAAAACTGGATTTCAAAAATCTGAAACGATGTTGCGAGACTCTGAGAGAAGAGAACAGAATACTGAAAATAAAAGTGCAAGAGCTGAAAGCCATGAAAATCGTACAGGAGGAGGACTTACACGCCCAGTCACCTAATTCAATGCCTTTGGGTGCTGCCGGCCTCACAATGTGTCCGTCCTGCGAGCGCCTTGCAACCAAGACCACCACCGACACCATCAGCTCGTAGCTCAAAACAATCCCTCCTCGCCTGGTATCTCAATTTCGATATAATCATTCTGCAGTTTGTTAGGAGTATATCTGCGCCTCATCGCAATGCTATGCGGAGCAGAGTTTTTTCAACGTAAATTATATTTCATGCCTAAATTCACCAAGGAAATATTTTTCCGTTAGTACTTTTCAATTGTGAGTTGGAATGGGGTGTTCTTTTTTTTAATTTGATTAGGTGGATTGGGGCCTTTTATTTTTAATTTGATTATTTCATAATATTATTTATATAGCAATTTTCATAGGTGTCAAATCCTTGATATTTTTCATATATGTATATATTTATATGTAATGATTATATATATATATATATATATATAAATATAAATTAGAATAGAATATGTATATTAGATATAATATTGAGAAAATTTATATGGCCAATACTTATCCAACCATAGAAACATTTAAAAAAAATATTTAACCAATTTAATTTTTTAATGAGAAAAAATTACTTATACAACATTACATTAGAAATATTTATCAAAAATATTTAATCAATATAAATTATTTAAATAGAAAAATAGTTTTAGTAAATTTTTTCTATAAAAAATTATTCACTAAATTAACATATTTTTCCATGAAAAAATTGAATGATTCATCTACCTTAAATTGTTCATCTCTCTTTATAAACTCTATAATAAATATAACATTCTTCAACTTGGTTTTGTGGTTGGAGATTTAGGTAGAAATTTCCCTACTCTTTCTCTAGGATGAGTCATTCATCCACAAATCTTAAAATAAAATGCAATCTTATATATGATATGAGGTATGCATCAACACTATATTTTTCAAAAGGAAAGGGTGAAAATAATGTGTAGTATTTAGCAGCTCCCCAACAAGTCCAAAAAAGTGGTGAACATTGGGATAGAAGCAAGAATGTTATCCTTCCTTAGCTTGCTACTTTCCTTATCAATATGTTCACTATATATGGAGAAGATGTCTATCTACTTTTTTATGCACATATTTAAATGATTTAAGTACCTAACTACTAATTTTGGGACTTGTGGTTTATCCTAGGTCTTACTCTAACTATGAGTAAGGATAAAACTATTAAGCAAGAAAAGTAATCTATGACCCCAAATTAAACTAAGTATTGAATGCTAATAATGTTGTAAGCCAATTGCTCGCACGTGTAGACCGATTTGCAAGTGCCGTGTAAATGGAAGGAAATATGTAAAAAGAGGTCTCAAGGTCCACTCTGATTTACTTGTGCTCCATTCTTGCAAACTGTGTGGATGCACCTGGGGATAGAGTGGTAACGGACGGGTATCGACCCCATGCCACGCAAGTACGAGAACCGCGAGTTGCCAATTCCCCTGTACAAAAAAAAATGTTGTAAGCCAATTGGCAACTATCTAAGAAACTACATTACTCGAAGCCCAAAAATATTACTTAAAGATGAAAATAAAATATTGATGAATGAAATATTGCATAAAGAAGAATAAAACAAGAGTAATTGAACTATTAAATAAAACATAATACTTTGTTGAAATGAAATTAATTTATTGCATAAAGATCCAAGACTTCTAACTAAGCTCCTAACCCCTTACTTTGTTGAAATGAAATTAATTTATTGCATAAAGATCCAAGACTTCTAACTAAGCTCCTAACCCCTTACAGGAACTATGTTATTGAATAGGAAAACTTGTAGGGAAGTTTCTAAAAAATGCACACGACTTGTTATTCTTTCTTAAAAATGATGCAACATGATATATTAAAAACAAAACATGATTAATAATTCTAGAATAAAGTCTTTCTAACAAGAAAATCATTCCAAATAACTTCTACATGACTATAGTTTTTCTATAAGAAACAAGGTTGAATTGTATTAATCAACATATCTGTATTTTTAACATGCTCAATAATTCACAACAACAAAATACTAGTCTAAGTCTAAGAATGGAAAGACTTGGAAGTAAAAGGTAAAGAAGGGTCCTTGAGCCCTTTTGAGTTATCCCTACCCAAGCAACACAAGGGTATTTAAATAAAACTAATGAGGAGAAAAATAGAGATTCTTCATTGATTGATCAAAACGTAATATGGTAATGGAACACGGATCTAAGTTCTCAAAGGTACATAAGAAAAATAAAATATTAAAAAGTGATTTCTCTCAAATTAATCTCTCCCTCCGGACCAATCCCTGGGATCTATTTATAAACTAGATGGAATGCGTCTAGCCCTTCAACCAAGGAGGGATTTCATGGATTTTCTCCCCAAGGATTCTTGGATCATGATCCTTGTACTCTAGGATCCTTGATTCCCTGGAGTTTTAGCTCGAGGATATGAGTTGGAGTATCTTCTTTAATTCGTGGCAGCGAGATGGGAGTAGTTGAGGAGACAAGATTTCTTGTTTTTGTCAAAGTTCTAGGACATGGGATCCTTTGTGATTTGACCTTTCATTTTAATATGCATATATGACACAAATAAAAAAATCATGATCATAAGTGTTAAATGCATATAATCAACTAGTTCAATCAACTCGTTAATTAACTACAAAAACCATATTTATATATTAGGCAAGGTCAAAAGATATGTCATATAGGTACAAAAATGGTTGAGAATTTATATTTGATAGGATAGATAATGTGGAGGGCCATCAATTAATATGAAGGACAAGGCATGTTGTCTCCTCTTAAATGCATACATGGCTACATACAAGGAAAGGATGCCATTTGATGGATCAAATAATGTGATGGGTTTGTCTCCCTTAAATCACATGAATTTGCAATCACTGCCAATTGCACTTCAACTCGAGGGATGATTACCTTGAAATCATTGTAGGATAACGATAGGTTTAGAGGATTACTCAAGAATATGCATAAGTGAAGGCTCAACTGTAGCACATTTATGCTTGGTCCTGTCCCTTCTTCTAAACACTAGTACATTGTTTTCCTCCTTTATCTCATTTAACATCAATGAGAATATGTATTTTGGTTGGTGTTTTGAGGTCTCTTCCTTGGATCTTATCCTCAACGAGGCAGTATTTTCAGTTTCTTCTATAATTTTATAGTGTTCTCTCTTTTTCTTGAATTCTCTATTTTCAGTTTCTTCTATAATTTTATAGTGTTCTCTCTTTTTCTTGAATTCTCTTTGTTCATTTTATGAGTATGTTTTCTCTTAGTTAGATACTTGATGGTTCCAAAAGGCATTATATATTCTTTATTTAGCACATATGATCCCCATTGATCTTTCTAGGAGAGGTCCTTAACCCTCTTTATCAAGGGTATCTTTAGTGTTGTATCTAGATCTTGAATTTAGAGCTCCCTCTCAATGCATCCTTAGTATTAGACATATTAGAAGTACAGTATCATAGTGTCTTTGAAGTTCCAATTTTGTATTAGGTATTATAGAGTATTTTTCACCAAATCGATTATACAAAATTGCAAAAAATTAGGAGGGAACTGAGAAACCATGATGATTCCATCGAGGGAAAAATAAGTTCTATTTTTAAGCCAACAGTTAAACCAATAGGCATACACCTATTGAAAATGGACACAATTAATGATATTTTAATCTTAAATCTTAATTTGATGACTATTAGTTGAAGATGTTGGCATATTCTTCATCGTCCTCCCAAATCAATGAATGGGATTTACTCTTTATAACTTCCTTGTATTTATGAATGCATCCGTTAACCTTTTCACTTTTTCACATTTACCTAATCATATAAATAAATTATAATAAAGTTGTATGATTGTCACTTTAAGATGATTAACTAGGATCAATATCTCTGCAATCTTTTTATTGTCATGTGCAAGCTTTAGGTTAGGTTTTTTTACTTCCTTTTTACTGCTGAGGTACATGGAGCTTTGTGTGTGAATGGAATAATTCACCTTATTTACCAATTATAGGCTTGGTGGGGTGCATGGATCATCACAATGGGTGGGGTGCTTCACCTTAAACACTCATAAAACATAGTTTACTAGAGTGCTTCACCTTAAACGCTTCACATTTACTGGAGTGCTTCACATTTATTGGAGGGATTCACCTTAAACGCTTGTAAACAAACATTTCTGGAGTGTGTGGAGTGCCTCCTTCCCATCTATTATAACATGTTTATTCCCTTTGGCAGATGATTCCCTCAAGTATATGACGACTTTTATCTTCCTAGCATGCTATGCATGACATTTTTCCATATATCCAATAATATTAACACTCCATAATCATTTCCTTTTTTATTCATGGGAGTTTTTGCCATGTCCACAATCTTTTCTATGTAGTTCCAAATAAGAAAAAAATGGCCATTTCTTTTCTATGTAGTACCAAACCTAGATTGCAGTTCAACATTGAAGCAGGAGCAAAGAGGAGAGGAGGAAACAATATTAAGGGCGCAACATCAACAAAGAGTTTAGAAAAAAATGTTCTCTTTGTTTTCTTTTATATTCCTCTATCCATTAAATAGATGGATTTAAATTGCATGTGCACCCATATCTGTATGTTAAATTGTGCATGCGTCTTTCTGTTGATTTAAATTGCATGTGTGCACCCTCGTCTATCTATCAATTTAAATTGCATGTGCGCCATTGATAGTTAGATTCATATCATATCGAACGTGCACACCCTTGTCTATTTATCGATTTAAATTGCATGTGTGCCACTGATAGTTAGATTCATATCATATCAGACTTTCTCCTGCTTAATTTTACCCACAAGTCTCATAATTTTTGTTTTAAGTTTTTAGTGTCATATATATTCTTTAAGCATCGAGTAGTAAGTTTTTAGGTATTTAAGTTTTAAGCATCGATTTTCAAGTTTTTAGGTATTTAGGTTTTAAGCATAGGGTCTTAAATTTTGCTTTCTCGGTACGGGATGAGATGGCCCTGAGCCAAGGACGAGACAACCACTACATGGGGTTTTCGTTCTCCCATTATCAACAAGATTCAAAAGTGAAATACAATACAATTACTTGAGAAAGAATGGATCTTTCCGTATATAAACACAATTTAGAACTAGTTGATTGCCCTTGCGAACCATGATGTTTCCAAGATTCAAGAAAATAATTATGTAGAGATCTTACCAATCACTATAGTTTTGGTCCTAAAGTGGTTAAGGAATGACTACCATTTTACCAAAATATCCCCTGTCTCTAAAATGTGAGTCACGTATACCTGCTAGTATTGAGTGATTTTTCAACATGACATATGAAACTTTTGCATGTTATCGACTAACAAGCATTTCTTATCTTTGTTGCACACATACAATATATTTAAAATATGAGGTTCGAACTGCATATAGAAACATGTTACCTAACCGATTTTTATGGGTTATGATGCGTGGATTTAGTGATATAAATGTGTCCTATGTCTACAAATGTGTTGCAACCTTTGTTCCATTCATAGCATACATACTTTCAATTGTAATATGAATGCATATTTGTTACTTGTAATTAATTACAACACTTGTATTAGAAATATGTGTGTGATAAATCTAATAATAGTCTAAGACACTTTAGAAAAACAATTGTTCACGTGGGTCATGGTATACATTGAGTTATTCAATTAATCAATTACTGTTGTTGTAAGTTTATTGTTGTTCACAAACTATTCAGAAACATTTCGTTACACACACAATTTTATTTCTTAATAGATGGTTTCATATACAATGTTTTGTGGACGAGAGTACATACTTTGAGCATTACAAATGCTCATTGAATATATTTAATGACATTTATTTATTTGTTTACTTTTTTATTGACTATTTGTGATAATTGGTTCAGATATTGCAATAATATTTGTGCAATATTACAATAATCATCGTGGAGAAGTCTATCTTTTGCGGGAGAAATTGTTGGATTATTGCTTACGATTGTGTCAACTATCTTCTCAATATTCTCAATATATAAACCATGATCTCAGTATGTAAGTGGCCTCTCCAATGTTTTTTTTTCTAATAAATTATTGAATTAGTCTATGGGTGAGTGCAAACTGATGATGGTTTCTCACGATGCGTTAGTGGCAATGCAAAGCTGGAAAAAAAACAATTTGTTAACTTGGTGGGATTATTCAAGGTACTTTTACAATGAATTTGAATATGGTGTAAGAAGTGAAACATAGGAAATTGAATTAACTTTCCGAACATACAACTTTTATTCATAGACATTGTGAATAACTAGGACAAATTTGATTTTATCTAAAAGTGGTATATTATTTTTCCAACAAAATATAAGGTATATATTTTTGTTCGTGCAGGTGTTGAGTGTATTAACATTGAAATTTTGTTCCAAAAACTTGTATACTTGTAGAGAACCTTTTTTTCTTGTCCTTTCAATTTTTTGGAAATTTTTAATATTAATTTTTTTTTTTTTACAATTATCAAAGTCAACATATGCCTGAAATTACAATGTCTTTTGTTTGTGCAGGATAAAAGGGTCTGAAAATGATCAAAATTTTTATTTTTTTATATCATAGGTATCAGTCTCATCTTGTGCCGCATATAACTCACTTGAGAAATGGTTAAGCCGAGAAAATGTTATAGCATAAATAAGAGAGGTATGTATACTAGGATTTTGATACATGTGAAGACAAAAATAGATTAAAAATAGTAAACAATAATAATTTTAAAAAATATATATATTTGAAATTTGCATAGCCGAATCGATCTGTTTATAATTTCTTCAACAATTGAATTTTTTATCCTATATCAAAATAACGTCAAAGCTTGAGATATATAGGGGTATTCACAAAAATGGAGTTTTTTATGAATTTGCAGACCGAACCACTAGGTATTTCATCCCAAACATAATCTGAGCCAACCACTAGGTATTTCATCCCAAACCTAATCTGATCCAACTAAGTCAGCATACACCTTGTCAATCCCGCCCAAAAAATTTGAATTTAAACAAGTGCTCATGCACTCTAGAGCGCGCACACGCTCTAGGAATGTGTGCATGCTCCTAAAAATTATTTCCTTCCTTCTCTATATTTTTCCTCCCTCTCCTACATCTACACTCCCCCCCTCTCTATCTCACTCTCACTCTCCCTCTCTACCCCCCCTATCTGTCTCCCTCTCTCTCCCTCACACTCCTATACATGGTAAGACCTAGACATGGGAAAATTTAGACATCACAAGGCATGGAAATACCTAGAGCTAGACCTTATCTTTACATGCCTCAAACTCTCACACCCACTCCCTCTCTGCACCCCCCTCAACCCCCTCTCTCGCCCCCTCTCTCTCTATCTCTTCCCCTTTTTCCCTCACTTCCCTCTCTCTTCCACCTATATTCCACCATTTCTCTCTCTCGTCATTATTAGTCTCAGTATCACCCTCTCTACCCATATTTCTCTCTCTATTCCCCCTCTCTGTCTCCCTTTGTATCCCCGATTTCCTCTCATTATCTTGTTACCCCTCTTCTATGTCTCCCTCTCTACTTCCCTTCCTCTCACTATCCTTATCTCTACCCCACCTCTCTTTCATCCTCTCATCCATCTCACACTCCATCTCTACCCCTCCTCTTTGTCTTTCTCTCTCCCCCCCTCCTCCCTCTCCATTTCTACCCATCCTCTTTGTCTTTCTCTCTCCCCCTCTCACACTCTCATGCACTCTCTCTCCCCCCCCCTTCATCCCTCTCTCTCTCCTCCCCTATGACACAATCTCTCCTGCATTTAACCCTCTCTATTTTCCTCTCTCTCTCTCTCTCTCACACACACACACACACACTCTATCACAGTATTTATTACCTTACTATTCCTTTCTCTCTCTCCCTCCCACACACAATTTATACCCCCCCTATATGTATTCCTCTCTCTTCCTCCCACACTTTAACACACTCACTCTCTACCTCCCCTCTTTGTCTTCGTCTCTCTCCTTCCCACACTCTTGCACACACACTTTCTATCCCCCCTCCATGTCTTCCTTTGTCTCCCTCCCACACTCTCACAAACACATTTTCTATCCCCCCTCTATTTCTTCGTCTCTCTCCCTCCCACACTTTAACACACTGATTCTTTACCTCCATCCTTTTTCTACATCTCTCTACCTCCCCTCCTTTTCTACCTCTCTCTTCCTCCCAAATTCTCACACATGCACTTTCTATTCCGCATTAAGTTATTTATATCTCTCTACCCCTTCTTTCCTCTATTTCCCCAATCCTCTCACAATCAGTCTCACTCTCTCTCCACCCCCTCCTACCTCTCTCTCTCCCCCCCTCTCACTATCTATCTTCTCACAATCAATCTCACTCTCTCTCCATCCCGTCCTTGTTTATTCCCCTCTCTCTCTTTCTCTCCCCCCCTCTCACACTCACACATTCTCTCTCTCCCTCCTTCCTCCATATATCTCTCCCCCTCCCTCCCACTACCTCTCCTCTCTTTCTCTACTACATCTACCACCTCTTTCTCTCTCTCCTCTACTCTCCCCCCATTTCTCTCTCTCCTCTACTCTCCCCTCATTTCTCTCTTTATATCTCTCTACCCTCCCTTCCCTCTATCTGCCCACTTCCTCTCACAATCACTCTCACTCTCTCTCCACCCCTTCCTCTCTCCCCCTCCCTCTCACTATATCCTCTCTCTCTCTCCCTCATACATCTACCCCTCCCCACTTTCTCTCCCCCTTCCTCTCACTCTCTCTCTACCCGCTCTATTTGTCTCCCTCTCCCTCCCTCTCACACACTCAAAAACTCCTTGTCCAACCCCTCTCTCTTTCTTTCTCTTCCCCCCCTCTCACTCTCACACATTCTCTTTGTACCCCCATCCTCCCTCTATATCTCCCCTTTCCTCCCACTATCTTTCCTCTCTTTATCTCCTACATCTACCACCACTTTACCTCTCTCATTGTTAGTCTCACTCTCACTATATCTCCCTCCCTCTCTATCCTCTACTCTCCCCCAATTTCTCTCTTTATATCTCTCTCTACTATCCTTTCCCTCTATCTCCCCCCTTCCTCTCACAATCATTCTCACTCTCTCTCCACCCCTTTCTCCCTCCCTCTCTTCCCCCCCTCCTTGCTCCTACTATATATTCACTCTCTCCCTCATACATCCACCCCTCCCCACTATGTATCCCACCTTCCTCTCAGACTCTTTCTACCAACACTCCTTGTCTCCCTCTCCCTCCCTCTCACACACTCAAACAATCCTTGTCCAACCCACCTCTCTTTCTTTCTCTTCCCCTATCACACTCACACGTTATTTCTCTAGCCCCCTCCTCCTTCTATCTCTCCCCCTCCCTCCCATTACCTCTCCTCTCTTCCTTTCCTACATATACCACCTCTTTCTCTCTCTCATTGTTGTTAGTCTCACTATCACTATATCCCCCTTTCTCTCTCTCATATNTCCCTTTATCTCCCCCCTTCCCCTCAAACTCAGTCTCACTCTCTCTCCTTGTTGTTAGTCTCACTCTCACTCTCTCTCCCTCTGTAATGAACCTCAAAATTCTCATAATTTTTTTTTTCTGTGGTACAATATTTTCTACTTAACTTTGTTTAATCCACTCGTGCGCCAGGTACTTACACTTTGTTTTTTTGCTTGCATGACCTTATGACATACTAGCTTAATACTCTTGGCTTAAGCTTAATACTCTTGGATTAATACCTTACAAAAATCGAATGCAAGTATATTCTAATTCTTACTTTATTATAAGGGCTTTATTATAATGCCCGCACCTACCTATACGCTAGGATTGGAATTTCAGTCCCTTTGTTTTTAATAGAATCAAACTATTGGATTTTTGCGCATAAATTTATGTCTTAGGTTTTAAATACTTATACACTTACCTAACTGTGTCAACATCAGTCTTCAAGTCATGATCGTGGTACGTGACAGGAAAGGTTTTAAGGAGATTAATGAATGGTTTAGGAGTGGTTTCCAAGTGTTTCCTTTGATGGCTCTACTTTAGTTATGTTACAACTTGTTCTTACCATAACGAACTGAAATTGATCAAGTCCGTGTCATTCTCTACACAACTGAACAAACTAACTCCCCTCGGCTTGCCAGAGTAACGAAAAGACAACTTCATGGTTTGGCAGTCAACTAGTTTACTGGACAGTCATAGTTTTACTATTGGTTTACTTCGTAACCTTTGCATTTAGGGAGGTGGATGTACCTATCAAGAGAAGTTTAAGACTCTTTCTTGTAAATTAATTAAGGGTCCTACTAACCTCAACCCTAATGTCTCTTTCTCCCGCTCCTCCCAATCTTGATGCGCCAGCTTTCCCTAGTGTAAGGCTTTGTACTTCCCATGCTGTAAAGAGTGTACTCGTGCCTCTTAGGTCTTAGCGGTCTCATTTCTCCCTTGTGCCTTCAAAGGAAAGGGCTCTGTGTTATGTAATCTTCCACAGGGAAAAATCTGCCGCCTCCGTGAGCAACCCTTGGTGCAATCGACGACAATACCTGGTAAGTTTTCTCTAAGGGACTATCGTATTTTGGATTCAAACAGAGTTTGTTGTTTTGGTTGAAACCGAGAAGAATTTGTTTTCCGTACACTTTACTATGGGTTACAAACTTTCCCTACTCTCGATAGAGTCTATGCATTCTTTTTATTTTAGTATTGATAGTAGAAGAGGTTTTCTTACTATAACCATGAGTCGCAAAACCTCTACTTCTGTGAACCTATATTTCATGTTCACTGTTTGTGTCCCATGGGTCTATTTCTAGTTTAATCCTTTGTTTACCCTATACTTAGAAACTATAATCTCGAGTGACTCAAAGTAGTTCCGAATAGTTTACCCTTCATCGTGCTCTAGGAACTAAAGGGTCCAACTGGGTTCTCAACATATATGTTTCTCCTCCGTGACTGGTGCATAACATTTGTAGGAAGGTAGTGATCTACCGGTAATTTATCACTCGATGATGTTAGGTTATTCTCCACGAGGACTTTTAATGGTGAAAAGTATGATACCGTCCTTTGCATTCTTCGCTTTGTTCGTCAAGGGTTTTTATCAAATGATTTCTTGCTTGAATTCGCAATGCTATTTTATTTTGACATTCTGTATAAAGGGTTTTCTCTGTATTAATGGTGGCGCTCTTACTGTTGCAAGGGTACCCACCAGGAGCTCCCGGACCCTTCTCTCCTTGGTCGGGGTTGACTACGAAGCAAAGCATGGTAACAGGAGGGTGTGGCATTTCGGCCCTAATTTAAGTGATCTGACATCTATGGTTATCATTATTCCTTTTCGAGTTTATAAAACAAGATTCTACTCTGTAAATTTTCTAATGTTTACCGTGATGGCCGAATGCAGGTGTTCCCACTTTGTAGCGCGGGTTTCAACCTCTGTTCATCCTGGAAAACGTACTTGAGTTCCAAAAATATGACTCTTCAACTTGTTTCTGAAACCACGACCTGGAGGTCTCAATTCTATTCGTAGTTTTCTGATGTTAAGAGTAACCTTTATTCATGCACCGATTTCTTGTATCGGATAACTAAGGGTTTAATCCCATTTTTGTTTATCAAAGTTCCAATCTAAGGATATATATATGTAAGCATGATGTGGGAGACTGAAATTCTTATTTTCTTTTTGTTTAAAAGAAATATTTACACCAACGGAAAGGTTATTAGAGGTCTTGGATCTTTAGACTTTGCGTATTTGTATGTGTTTATTCATTCGATTGGTTGCTTCCTCAGCAAAGATTGCATTACTCTGTAATTTCTGAGAATGCGAAGCGATTTAAAAAAAAATGCTTTGTTTCCTTTCTACGCACAACATATATAAGATATGTCATACGTTGTTAATGTAGTAGCGAGTTTATCTATCTGTTTCCTGTAGTATTATCCTAGAATGATTATATCATCCAAAAATTAGGGTAGTCTTACTCCTTGGATTATGTTCGTTCCCATATGCTTCATCATTCTCGACTGTATAAGTGGATTCTATTTATAGTTTGAAATATACATATGCATATAATTTATCTGTTCGTGCGTTGATATATATTCGACTCTATTTAAAGTTTGAAACATATATGTGCATATAATAGTTATGTTCGTTCATTGATGCATATTCGACTCTGTTTAAATTTTGAAACATATAGGTGCTAATAATAGCTCTGTTCATTCATTCGTCTCTGTTTAAAGTTTGAAACATATATACGCATATAATAGATTTGTTCATTCATTCGACTCTGTTAAAATTTGAAACATATATGCATATAATAGCTCTGTTTGTTCATTGATACAGATTCGATTATGTTTAAAAATTGATTCTGGAAAATAAATCTGCAATTAAATCCTATAGTCTATTCACTGAATTTCAAACAGTCTTTGTCTAGGTTCTTGCATGCAATACCAGCATTAAGGATCCCACTATAATCATAACCAGTTGATTCCATAGAGGTAGAATACTGAATATTTAGGTACAGGAAAAGACTTACAGCAGTTACACGATCATTAAAACAGATACTATAACTCTTTCCGTATAGCGATAACATGTATAGTATATCCAATATAAAATCATTCAGACAGATAGAGTTTAGAGTACATATCTGAACTAAGCTTGTAGAGAAAACAAAGGGAACAACCACGTTCCTCCCAACCGTAGAACCAAGCAACCACGATTACTTGCTCGATTCGCCCCCTAGCCTGACCATGAGTCCATAAGGGAGAACTTGGAAATCCCTCTACAACACTGTCCTTCAACTCAGTCACCTTTTTCTCCTTGCCTCACACCCTTCCAGTGTTCATAACAGCAAGGGAAAAGAAAAAGAAAAAAAATAGACTTTTTCCCCAGCATACTTAGCAGCGTCGTGCCTCCTCACATATGCTTATTTGTAACTTGCCTAGGTCTTTTTCCTTCTTTGGAATTTTCGCAACTTTCTAAATCCATAGTTTTCAGGGGCTGCCAATGGCCAAATCATTAATTTGCCACTTTCAAAAATCAGCCCAGGGGTTGTTCCAACATGTTCCCCACTCATGGAGTCATGGTTAGCTACTTTTAACATGGTTGTTCCATTTGTCTTCCTTCAATCAATATAAAATATTTTGTTTTCAAACAAGTGTCATTGTCAAATAGTTAGTTGGGTCAAATCAGAGTTCTTCCCAATAGTGATAATAATTTATTACAGCTAACAAATTCGAAATTCAGAATTTCCATAAATGGAAAAAAAATTCTAAATTCAAATTTACCAAAAATGGAATAATTTCCCAAAAATTTAAATTTCCAAATTATTTAATTTGGGGGGATGTCACATCCTTTCCCCCTTCAATAAAACACTGTCCTCAGTGTTCGTTCCTTTCTTGGAACAATATTGGATGAAATTTCCTCAAATCTCCCTCCAGTTCCTAAGTGGCCTCCTCAGGAGTAAAGTGCTTCCATTGCAGCTTTACCTGAGCGACGACTCTGTTCCAAAGCGTTATTTCTCTCTGGTCCATAATGCATAGGGGTTCCACCTAGAATTCACCTTTGGGTTCCACCTGTACCAAGTTCCAATCAATCATATGAGTAGGGTCGTGAACATAATTTTTCAATAAAGAAACATGAAATACATTATGAATTCTTAGATTCACAGGCAATGCAAGTTGATACGCTATGGGTCCAATTCGAGCTAGTATCTCGAAGGGCCCACAGAACTTGGGTGCCATCTTGGCACAGTTTCCTAGCTTCAATGAGCTTTTCCAGGCTTTGACCTTCAAATATACATGGTCTCCCGCTTGAAACTCTAAGTGTCTTCTTTTCAGATCTCCATAGCTTTCCTGTCTGTCCTGTGCTTTGTTCAGGTTCTGTTATACCTTTCTTACCATGTTCTCCATTTCTTTGAGCATTTCTGGTCCAACCGTGAGTCTGTCAGCCAGGTTATCCCAACTAATTGGAATCGTACACTTTCTATCATACAATACTTCGAAAGGGCTCAACTTTGCTGAAGTTTGGTAACCATTGTTATATGCAAATTCTACCAAGTGTATATAATCCTCCCACTTGTTTGGTTTTTTTCTTACGTACATGCGGAGCATATCCTGTATGATTTGGTTTTTCCTTTGAGTTTGTCCATCTGTTTGTGGATGATAACTTGTACTGAAATTGAAGTTGGTATTGAGCCCTGCAAACAATTCCTTCCAAAAAGAGGATGTGAATTTTACGTCTCTATCTGAAATCACCATTTTAGGAATACCATGAAGTCTAAAGATTTATTTCATGAATATTTCAACGATGTTTATAGCTTTTAAAAGTAAACTTTACAGGAATAAAGTGTGCAGACTTACTGAGTTTATCAATTACAACCATGATGGAGTCATTTTGTTTCTAAGTTTTAGGCAAACCTTTTATAAAGTCGAGTGATATAGTCTCCCATTTCCATTCTGGTACTGGTAATGGCTGTAAGAGGCCAGCTGGATGCTGGTGTTCGGCCTTAACCTACTGACAATCTTGGCACCTATCCAAGTATTCCGCTGTTTTGCCCTTCATATTAGGCCAATAAAATAGTTTCCTAAGTGTTTTTATCGTTTTCTGGTAACCTGGGTGGCCAGCATACGGCTTTTTATGCACTTCGTCCAAGATTGTTAATTTTAACCCTGCTGAATCTGGTATGTAAAGTCTATTTTTAAATCGTAGCATCCCTTTCTCATCGATACTTAGATCTGGTTTATCTAAGTTCGCGGTATTGTTTGGTAGTTCTTCCATTATTTTAGTATAGTTTTTGTCATCAACACCTGTTCTCCTTATTCTTTCTTCCAGATCACTTTCTGCCCTGCTAATATTCATCTCAAATAATCCATGGATTCTTCTACTTAAAGTGTCTGCTACTTTTTTTTCCTTGCCCTTGATATGTCTAACCTTGAAGTTGAATTCTCTTAAGAAGGCTAACCACCTTGCTTGCCTTACGTTAAGATCTGGTTGGTTAAACAGATATTTCACCCCGCTATTGTCCGTTAATAATAGGAATCTTCTGCCCATTATGTAGTGTCACCACATCTTTAAGGCATGTATTATTGTTGCCAATTCTATGTCACAAGTGACGTAATTTCGCTCGTGTTCTTTTAATTTTCGGGACTCATAACAAATAACGTGTCCTTCCTAAGTTAGGACACCACCTAGCCCTTCTTTACTCGCATCAACACATACGGTGAAGTCTTTATCTCGGTCTGCTACTTTCAATATGGGTGTCGTTGTCAATAATTCCTTTAGTTTGTTGAAGCTATCTTGACATTTCTCTGACCAGTTAAACCTAGTTCCTTTCTTTTGTAGTGATGTGATAGGGTAGGCTATCTTGGAAAACCCTTTTATAAACATGTGGTAGTATCCGGTTATTCCCATGAATGACCGTATATCCGCTACATCTTTAGGTACCGACCATTCCATAATGGATCTCATCTTTTTTGGGTCTACGACAATGCCCTCTGCTGAAATTACATGTCCAAGATATTTTATTTCTTTCTGATAGAAGGCACACTTGTCGAAATTTGCATACAGTTTATGCTTCCTTAACGTTTGCAGAACTATTCTTAAGTGTTCCTCATGTTCCTCCTCCATCTTTGAATAGACCAGGATATTGTCGATGAATACCACCACGAACTTGTCCAAGTACTTGCTGAAAATACTGTTCATTAGGCACACAAATGTGGTTGGGGCATTAGTGAATCTGAAAGGGATGACTACAAACTCGTAGTGTCCATATCTTGTATGAAATGTTGTTTTGTTTATGTCCTCATCTTTTATCCGAACTTGATGATAACAGGATCGTAAATCCAATTTTTAAAAGATCTTGGCCTCCCTACTTGATCGAACAGATCATTTATCCTTGGTAAGGGATAGTTATTCTTAATAGTCATTTTGTTCAGTTGTCTATAATCAATACATAATCTTAGAGTACCGTCCTTCTTTTTCACAAAGAGGACTGGTGCTCCCCAAGGTGAGACACTTGGTCTAATATACTCTTTGTCCAACAATTCCTGTAGTTGTATTTTTAATTCTGTCAGTTCTGGTAGACTCATCCGGTAAGGCACCTTTGAGATAGGGGCAAAACCAAGTAATAGATCTATGGAGAAGTCTATTTCCCTTCTAGGGGGTAATTCTGGTATCTCATCCACAAACATGTCTCTGAAATCACGTAGGACAACAAAGTCTTCCAACTTTGGATTATACTTCTTTTCTGCTAAACTCGTCACTTGGATGGCATAAACTTGACATCCTTTTCTCATGCATTTGTTTAGTTGCATCGCTGAAATTTGTTTGACTGATACCAGTTTTGGTATACCTTGGGCTGTCCTGGTGGTGTCGGAATCATCTTTATAGCTAAGTATCTTTGTATAACAATTTAATATTTCTTTGTGTCGTTCCAACCAGTCCATCCCAATAATCATATCGTAAGATCCTAGTGGTAGGATGTTTAGATCGGTTCTTATAGTTTGACCATCTAGGCTGAATTCAAAATCCAAAATATAGTCGATTACTTTCCTTTTTGTACCTGTCTCTAGTTGCACAAGCCATGATTTTGCGTGCTTCATCCTCTTAAGTTTATTTGACTCTACTACCTTCAGAGTAATATAACTTAATGTTGCTACGGGGTCAATTAAAACATAAATTCAAGTGTCATGGATTTTACCTTCGACTTCTACCACTGAGGACTGGTGGTCAGCTTGTCATCCATCGATGGCTGCATTTATCTGATGTAGGCTCCTGCCCACGTCTCCCACTATCGAGGCTTTTTGCAGGTTATGAACAACAATTATGTTTGTTGAACTCAAACATGGCCAGTTCCTCCTGAGATGAGGCTCTCCACATTCCCAACACTTTAATGGCTCATGAGAGTTGTCTCCAAACCTCCTCATTCCCAAGTTTATCGGTTTTATGCTTCCTTGCGTATTCATAAGATTGGAGTGAAAATCCTTTCTCGAAAAAATCTTTGTTGTATTCCGATAATGAGCTAGCTGGTACCCTGTCATGCTGGTTCATTCGATCTTGTTTCTTATCCTTCCAAGCTTTGGGAAACTTTGCTCACTATTTATATTGGTCATAGCACATTCGCGCTTTTTTGAATACTTCACTTAAGGATTTGGGGTTGTCAAACTCAATTCTGTCCCTGTAGGACTGTGGTAGACAACTTAGAAATCACTGAATTTTTACTTTGTCCTCCCGGATGTACGGTACAAACCTTAGCAAATCCAGATATTTATTTATAAGGTCCTCCATTGTCATCTATCTGAGTTGTAAATTGTAAAATTCTTTTGTCTTCCTTTCGTAGTAATTTTCAAAAAGGTATTTTTTCTTGAAATACTTCTTAAAGTCAGACCATTCCAACTGTTTCTCCTTTAGGCCCTTGGCCAATTTTAGATCTTGCCACCAAATACTGGCCTTCCCTTTCAGATTGTAGATGGCCATCCTGACCTTCATGTTGTTGGAATAGTTATAGATTTGGAAATACTTTTTGATGTCCAACAACCATGCCTCTGCTTCTTCTCCTGTCCTGGATTCCCCATCAAAGATAGCAGGTTTAATCTTTTTAAATTCTCCTTCAAGGTAGTCTACTTGTTTTCTTTTTCTGTCAGTTTTAGTTCCATCCTCAGCTGGAGGTGTTCCTTCAGACGAACTGTCTCCTTTTTTTGTTTCTGGCCCTGAGTTCTTGGAGGCTCTCTTGATGACTTCTTCATCGTTATTATTGTCTTTTGGGATTTTCTTGGTCACTATACTGCACAGCAGGGCTTCATTTATCTCCTGCTGTTCTTGTTGTGCCTCCTTCAATTTTTCATTGTTGGCTTTAAATATCTATAGCTCAACAATCAGGTTCCTCATTGTTTCCAACACTTCTGTGGGTGAGCTTCCGTCACTATTCTGCCTTGTATCTCCAGGAGATCCTTGCTGTGGATTTTCTTCCATCCTATTTTCTGCATCGTCTCGAGCTGCAATACTTATTCACCAAAACAGAGAAAGTTTTTTGTTTGTAACCACACAATTTATTAGTTTTTTTTTTTTGGAAAAAAAATTATATACTAAGCACTACAGTGGTCCTGTTCAGGCCCATTGTTGTAACTTTTGCTCTGATACCATATGTAATGAACCTCAAAATTCTCATAAAAAAATAATTATGCGGTACAATATTTGCTACTTAACTTCGTTTAATCCACTCGTGCACCAGGTACTTACACTTTGTTCTTTTGCTTGCATGACCTTATGACAGACTAGCTTAATACTCTTAGCTTAAGCTTAATAATCTTGGCTTAATACCTTACAAAAATTGAATGCAAGTATATTCTAATTCTTACTTCATTATAAGGGCTTTATTATAATGCCCACACCTACCTATACGTTAGGATTGGAATTTCAATCCCTTTGTTTTTAATAGAATCGGACTATTGGACTTTTGTGCATAAATTTATGTCTCGGGTTTTAAATGATTATACACTTACCTAACTGTGTCAACATCAATCTTCAAGTCCTAATCATGGTACGTGACATGAAAGGTTTTAAGGAGATTAATGAATGGTTTGGGAGTGGTTTCCAAGTGTTTCCTTTGATGGCTCTACTTTAGTTATGTTACAACTTGTTCTTACCATAATGAACTGAACCTGATCAAGTCCACATCATTCTCTGCACAACTGAACTAACTAACTCCCCTTCGCTTGCCAGAGTAACGAAAAGACAACTTCATGGTTTGGCAGTCGACTAGTTCACTGGACAATCATAGTTTTACTGTTGGTTTACTTCATAGCCTTTACATTTAGGGAGGCGGATGTACCTGTCAGGAGGAGTTTAAGACTTTGTCCAGTAAATTAATTAAGTGTACTACTAACCTCAACCCCGATGTCTCTTTCTCCTACTCCTCCCAATCTTGATGCGCCAGCTTTCCCTAGTGTAAGTCTTTGTACTTCCCATGATGTAAAGAGTGTACTCATGCCTCTCAAGTCTTGGCGGTATCATTTCTCCCTTGTGCCTTCGAAGGAAAGGGCTCTGTGTTATGCAATATTCCACAGGGAAAAATCTGTCGCTTCCGTGAGCAACCCTTGGTGCAGTCAATGAAAATACCTGGTAAGTTTTCTCTAAGGGACTGTCATATTTCAGATTCGAACAAATTTTTTTGTTTTGGTTGAAACCAAGAAGAATTTTTTTTATATACACTTTACTGTGGGTTACAGACTTTCCTTACTCCCGATAGAGTCTATTCATTCTTTTTATTTTAGTAGTGACAGTAGAAGATGTTTTCTTACTATAACCAAGAGTCGCAAAACCTCTAATTCTGTGAACCTATATTTCATGTTCACTGTTTGTGTCCCGTGGGTCTATTTCCGGTTTAATCCTTTGTTTACTCTATACTTAGAAACTGTAATCTGGAGTGACTCAGAGTAGTTCCGAATAATTTACCCTTCATCATGCTCCAGGAACTAAAGGGTCCAACTGGGTTCTCAGCGTATATGTTTCTCCTCCGTGACTGGTGCATAACATTTGTAGGAAGGTAGTGATCTACTGGTAATTTATCCCTCGATGATGTTAGGTTATTCTCCACGAGGAATTTTAGTGGTGAAAAGTATGATACCATCCTTTGCATTCTTCACTTTTTTCGTCAAGGTTTTTTATCAAATGATTTCTTGCTTGAATTCACAATGCTATTTTATTTTGACATTTTGTATAAAGGGTTTTCTCTGTATTAATGGTGGGGCTCTTACTGTTGCGAGGGTACCCACTAGGAGCTCCCATACACTTCTCTCCTTGGTCAGGGTTGACTATGAAGCAAATCATGGTAACAGGAGGGTGTGGCGTTTCGGCCCTAAGTTAAGTGATCCGACAACTATGGTTATCATTATTGCTTTTTGAGTTTATAAAACAAGATTCTACTTTGTAACTTTTCTAATGTTTACCGTGATGGCCGAATGCAGGTGTGCCCACTTTGCAGCGTGGGTTCCGGCCTCTGTTCATCCTGGCAAAGGTACTCGGGTTCCAAAAATATGACTCTTCAACTTGTTTATGAAACCACGACCTGGAGGTCTCGATTATGTTCGTAGTTTTCTGATGTTAAGAGTAACCTTTGTTCATGCACCGAGTTCCTGTATCGAATAACTGAGGGTTTAATCCTGTTTTTGTTTATCAAAGTTCCAATTTAAGGATATATATATATGTAAGCATGATGTGGAATACTTGTGAATGAAATCCTTGTTTTCTTTTTGTTTAAAAGAAATATTTACCCCAACGGAAATGTTATTAGAGGTCTCTCATATTCAGACTCTGCGTATTTGTATGTGTTTATTCTTTTGATTGGTTGCTTCCTCAGCAAAGATTGCATTACTCTGTAATTTTTGAGAATGCGAAGTGATTTAAAAAAAAAATGCTTTGTTTCCTTTCTATGCACAACATATATAAGATATGTCATACGTTGTTAATGTAGTAGCGAGTTTATCTATCTGTTTCCTGTAGTATTATCCTAGTGTGATTATATCATCCAAAAATTAGGGTATTCTTACTCCTTGGATTATGTTCGTTCCCATATGCTTCATCATTCTCGACTGTATAAGTGGATTCTATTTACAGTTTGAAATATACATATGCATATAATGGCTCTGTTCGTGCATTGATATATATTCAACTCTGTTTAAAGTTTGAAGCATAAATGTGCATATAATAGTTATGTTCCTTCATTGATGCATATTCGACTTTGTTTAAATTTTGAAACATATAGGTGCATATAATAGCTCTGTTCGTTCATTCGACTCTGTTTAAAGTTTGAAACATATATACACATATAATAGCTCTATTCATTCATTCGACTCTGTTAAAATTTGAAACATATATACGCATATAATAGCTCTATTCGTTCATTGATACATATTCGATTCTGTTTAAAAATTGATTCTGGAAAATAAATATGCAATTAAATCCTACAGTCTATTCACTAAATTTCAAACAATCTTTGTCTAGGTTCTTGCATGCAATACTAGCATTAAGGATCCCACTATAATCATAACCAATTCGTTCCACAGAGGGAGAATATTGAATATTTAGGGATAGGAAAAGACTTACAACAGTTACACGATCATTAAAATAGATACTAGAACTCTTTCTGTATAGTGATAACATGTACAGTATCTCCAATATAAAATCATTCAGACAGATAGAATTTAGAGTACCTATCTGAACTAAGCTTGCAGAGAAAACAAAGGGAACAACCACGATCCTCCTAACCATAGAACCGAGCAGCCATGATTACTTGCTCGATTCACCCCCTATCATGACCATGAGTCCATAAGGATGAACTTGGAAATCCCTCTACAACACTGTCCTTCAACTCAGTCACCTTTTTCTCCTTTCCTCACACCCTTGCAGTGCTCATTATAGCAAGTGAAAAGAAAAAAAAAGAAAAAAATAGACTTTTTCCCCAGCATACTTAGCAGCGTCCTGCCTCCTCACATATGCTTATTTGTAACTTGCCTAGGTCTTTTTCCTTCTTTGGAATTTTCACAGCTTCCTAAATCCCTGGTTTTTAGGGGATGCCAATGGCCAAATCATTAATTTTCCACTTGTAAAAATCATCCCAGGGGTAGTTCCAACATGTTCCCCACTCATGGAGTCATGGTCAGCTACTTTTAACATGGTTGTTCCATTTGTCTTCCTGCAATCAATATAAAATATTCTTTTTTCAAACAAGTGTCATTGTCAAATAGTTAGTTGGGTCAAATCAGAGTTCTTCCCAACAATGATAATAATTTATTACAGTTAACAAATTCGAAATTTGGAATTGCCATAAATGGCAAAATTTTTCCAAATTCGAATTTACCAAAAACGGAATAATTTCCCAGAAATTTAAATTTCCAAATTATTTAATTTTGGGGGATGTCACACCCTCTCTACCTCCTCCTCTTTTCCCCTAGTTCTTCCTCCCTCTCTCTCTTTCCATTTAAATTCGAGTCATGTCTCACACTGAAAAAAGGTTATGTGCAACAGAGAATGTG
The DNA here is from genome assembly GCA_009831015.1 of Picea engelmannii. Classification (NCBI taxonomy): domain Eukaryota; kingdom Viridiplantae; phylum Streptophyta; class Pinopsida; order Pinales; family Pinaceae; genus Picea; species Picea engelmannii. The sequence goes on along the minus strand of ML836693.1, from coordinate 16,444 downwards.
GCCTCGCTTGTAAGGTGAGTGCTAAGTCTTTTTTCTTCTTCCAATGGATTACTTATACAAGTACTTATATGAAAATGACCATGAACTAGACCTAGACCATCACTTAGACCCCATTAGATCCATCTAAGCCTACACATAATCTATACTCTACCCTTAATCCCATGCACACCCAATCCCTAGGTGCAGTATGCCTATACCTCTTGTTTTATAAGGATATGTTATGGATATGACCATTCACCTACAGTTTGATAAAGATCTCACATGATTTAATGATGATTACGGTACATTGATTGTTCTTTTTTTATTTTAATATCAACATAATATTATAGTTGATTCGATATTCTTTATTCATAATCAATGTTTGAATTCCTCTCTATATCCCACCTCTTAAAATCCCCCCCCCTCTCTCTCTCCATCCATATATTTCTCTCCCTCCTCCATCCCTTTCCCT
>ML836690.1:18792-46682 GCA_009831015.1 Picea engelmannii | reverse complement strand
GTGATGTGGGCATATTTATGTAGCAAAGGTGGCATAAGACGGTCATTCCATGACATGCAAAGAAAAAGCCGACATTAAAGGTCAAGCAAATCCCATTCCGAACAAAACCCATGTAGCGGAATGCTTCAATGCAAAAATAGTTACATGGTTCCAGCAAATCAAGGCAAAATCAAAGGGGGCCATCCCTCTTTCCTAGTCATTGAACATTTTTTCAAGGTAAAGAAATAGCACGTTGGGTAAAAGTGACTCGTGGGGCAAAAATTGTGGTACGTGGAGAAAGGTAGTTGTTTTCCCATCCATTCAAGTAGATCGCTCCACAAATTAAGCAATGTCGTCCTCTCTCCAATTAATCGATTGAACATTAAAGTGAGTCGATTGGTCAACGGATATAAACATTGGAGGTTGGTACAGTCAAAATATAGTCCTGGGCACTCAAGCAAGCAAATCACACTTCTTTCAAGAAATCATTGCCCTGTTCAATTAAATCATTGTCTCAATTAAGCAATCGACATCCATTAATTAAATCGACCATCAATAAAGTAGATCATCATCCTCTTCTCATAGCCATGGAGCCTATTTAATTAAATCGATACATTTTGTTCGCCCTACAATTTAAGAAATTCGGCCCCAAGTTAATTAATTTGACTCAATTAATTAGTCGTTGAGCATGTGGGGCCAAAAAAGGGAATGAGACGTTGGATTAAAAAAGTCAAATTTGGCCATTGGCACTCAAAGCAAAACAAATCAGCCTTCATTACAGACACAACAACCCTTTCAACTAGTCATTAGCTTCATTTGGAGCTAAACATTGCCTCACTTGGTCAAATCAAACCCCTTTGAGGTTGAATTTATTTTTAAAAATTATGTTCATTGTATTGACTTACTCTCTAACATTTGTGGATGACAAGTCAACGAGTTATTATTTTGGGATGGAGAAAAAAACTAGTCGTTCCAAAGGAGATCATATAAGGCTAGACCCTCCTCACTAATAGTTGTTGTTGAACTGTGAGATCATTATATACCATAATACAGAACTTTTTCAAGTGCAAATTTTTGGATTGATTTTTCTATGCTATTTCTTCTTGGCTCGTTATTATTGTGCTTCGTAGAATAGATAGAATAGACATAAGTGTTTCAGGATCACTGTAAGACAATTGAGGGGCTACATAGTCATGTGGAAGGAGAGGTCAAGGCGTTAGTCTCCATCTCGTCCTTGTTGGTATCGGGTGCTTGTCAAACCCAAGTGTTGGACAGATCCTTGTCGAGGATACCTTCAGCAAGGGTAAGATTTTACTTGATGCCATAGTTTACCCAATGGTTGGAGACCATCTCCATTGAGAGAGCTTTCCTGGCAGAATCCAGAATCTTGTATCACTATTCTAAACTAGATTAGGTGTGATAGTCTCCTCAACTCCAATCCCACTATCTAGTCCAAAATTCGTAGCCAACAAAGAAAGGGTTGTGATCGCAATCCGGCACTCGGGAATGTAATACTAAAGGCCAAGGTAAGGCTCACTACATCAACTGTCAAACTGCAAACTCAACCAATCTCTTTTATTTTCAGTTCAATAAAAATAAAAAATACAAAAATATTTTCTTTTTTTTTACTAGCTTGTGCTCGAAATTTTTATCTTGCTAGCTAGCAGATCCTTGGGATTTGACACTAGATCTATCTTTACCCAAGGAAGATGTTTGCCCTCTATTTTCCGCAGTTAAATCACATTTCACGAGGGTACTTTAGAGTATTTTACAGATCTGGAGTTCGTTACAGAAAAATCTCATCAGGTCCGGCAAAACACCTTATCTAAGGGTTTGAGCAAGTAAGTTAATTTATCTTCCAACCCTTAGTTTTATTCCAGATTTGATTCTATAAGCTTATCATTGATTTTCTGGGGTAAAAATAGACAATTTCCAGCCTCTACAAGTCATATTCTATTGCTGGAATAAATTTCTGGGTTTTGACCCGAGCAGGATTTGAAACCCATTCACTGCAAGTAGTTTTCAGATTGCTCGAAACTTCAATACACTTGCAGATCTGAAGTTTTGGGTCATTAATATCGTATTTTACTTGATGCCCAAGCTTCACCACCCACAGATCTATCAATCTTGTGCACTTCCACACTTTTAGGTGGCCCAAAAGGGGTATTTTGCTCGCTCTTTTCTGCGTTTTTTGCGTGTTTTACAAATCTGAAAGTACAGAACAGCAGGGAGTTGTCCACTTACAGCCTCTTATCCAAAAGTAAATTAACAAATTCATCTTGTAATTGGTAAGGGCATTCATCACTCACTCTTTGCTATTATTAGAGCTATATTATTGGAGTGTTGAGTGATTTTAGTTTGCTGATCTGCATTTTTTCTGCAGTTTATTTCATCATTTTAGAGTAGTGAATCATTTATTAACTCCTACCTTCATCCTAGATATTACATTAGGCACTGGTCTACTTATCTTGGTGAAGTTTTGTGTGTTCAAAGTAAGGAAGCTTCTTGTAACCTTTTGTAGGAGTTTGGCTTAAAGAGTGGGGATTTGTGCCAAGGTGACAGTGGGCACTTATCCTGTGTGGGACCACCTTTAGCGCCTCGAGAGGACCTTGACGAGACTGCTAAATAGGTCGATAAAAGACACAATCCAATACTTTCTCTTCCTGCCCTCGTATCCTTCTTCAGGGAGGATGTTGTGCATAGGGCCAACTTTATGTTGATATGGGTATTCATTAACCCTCTTACTTTTCGACTACAGATGGCCATGTTTTCAAGTTGGATATTCACACACCAACTCTCACTTGTATTTGAGTTGGATGTTTATAAACCCACTATCATCTTATACTCAAGCTTCCTTTTGAACTTTGCTTTCTCAAGTGCCCCTGTGTTGGGTATCCATAAACACACAAACCTGTTGTATTTGAGCATGCTTGGTTGTATTCAAGCTCTTCCAAATATATGGAGTTGGATCTTCTCACTCTTACTTCAGCAATGATTGATCTTATTTCACATGGGTACTCCTATCTCCTCTCTACTACAGCATGTTTCTTCCAACACCTCTTCAGATGGAAAGTTCAATACCACTCTCCCACTAGATGTGCAGTATGGCAGGGATATATCTTTCCACCCTCCTTCATTAGATGAGCAAGTCAATAACAATTATTTCCAATAGATGAGCTGATCAGTGGTTGCAGTTGGTGGTTCAATCCTATAAAAGATGTCTATTATGACACCTCTTCAAATGGACAGTTCAGTAGCACCACTCACCTAGAAGTTGAGCAATACGATAGGGATATGCCTTCCTGCCCTGTTAGCACAAATTTCCACCCTCCAGTTGAGTTGATATAACCTGTTTTTACAGCAATGAAAACATGGCTAAATGAAGGAGTAAAGCCCCAAATTGTCACAGGCTAGACCCCTCTCTGTTTGGGCTAGTGCTTGCTAGCCTCAGGGGGGAGTCCCTAGGCACCCTAGGTACCTTGCTGCTGTCTTTTATGACTGATTTTCTGTGTGTAAACCCAATGAATATAGAATAGAGATAGAACAGAAAATTAGTCAAAAGATAAATAAAATCACAATGAATAGTTAAGGAGAATGACAAATCAGATTGCAAAATTCACAAAACACCGACAAGAAACAAGGTTAGAACACAAACACTCAATTTCTTTATTGATAGGCTTGCAAGAGGGTTGGTTATGCCACAATTGGCAAGTCCACAACCGGTACAATGATCACTTTGCTCAAAGAAAAGTCACTAAACTAAGAGAGAGAGAGAGAGAAGAAACATTATGTTGTTGCTGCCAAGAACCCACCAATAACAAATGAAGAGCATCCAATATATAGGAGAGTGTCAATAAAATAGGAGTTAATGCACATGAGGGAATAAGTGTGAGTGAGAAATTTAGGAATTAATGCGCATGATGGAACAAGTGTGAGTGAGTAATGCACATGGGTGAGTTATGAGTAACAGTGTATGGAGGATAATTTTACCTTTCCAACGCATGTTAGATTGCTAAATTTGGCCAAGGGATGAGGGAGTTATGAGTTAAAGGGAAATTCGCCCTATTTTTTAGGGATTTCCTAAAATTTAGGAATTTTGCATTTAAAAGCAATTTAGGGAGAATATTTAGAAATTGGTTGCATGGAGAGTGAGAATATGGAAAGTGAGGAATAGAGTGAGAAAAATTTGCATTGAGTGGCTAAACTTTCTCCAGAAAATGCTACCTCACCCATGCCCCACCTCTTTAGCTTAATTAATTCTCATTTAATGCATAATCCTTGGAAAATGCGCCATTGGTCCATGATGCCATGTAGATGCCACATCATCATAATACTTTGCCACATGTCGAAATCTGAGCTTGCCACTTGTCACTGTTGGAGATGACAATCACTGCTAAAAATAGAAATTTCAAACAATAGCCATCCTGTCCCAAAAATTTGAAACTTGTCGAAATTGACCCAAACTCTCCACAAATGCTCAGAATGACTAGGAGACCACCATTATGTGTCTACTGCTAAAAATAGAAAATCATCGCATGTCCATGATATTATACTCATTGAATTCAATCTTTCGCAAGGAATCCGAATCCGAATGTGCAATCAAAATTGACATGCGAGCCCTAGTGCTCAACCTACTTAAAATAGAAATATGTGCCAACTCATCCCTGAAAAGGTCCAAAAGACTCAGAATGTCTCAAGGATCAATAATATGTGCTCGAAATCTGAATCTGGGTCCTAGAACTCAAATTGCTAAAAATAGAAAGTTCTTGCATGTCGCCCGAAAAAGTGTTATCGGGCCTAGAATCATGCAAGGACCATCCCTGTACGCTCAGAACTGCTCCAAACTGTCAAGAGACCTACTCTAACCATTTCTCCTAAAAAGTAGCAACACTTGTTGTGTGTAGACATCTCTCTCAAATGCAAAGGAACACATGCTAACTCTAACTTTGAACCAAACAACCATGTACAAATCATATACCTGTCTCTCGTGAGAACCAACCTCTGCTGACCATACGTGCTAAACTCTGGGAGAATCTTAGAAGGCCAGCCAAAATAGTGCATTCTGGCTCTTAACCCTCCAGATTTTCAAGGGTGAAAATCTAGGGGTTAACACGCCCTCATCCATTAGACAAGCCAGTCATTGACAAATTTTCCCAATTGTTGCACAGATTAATGGCTACATTCTTCATTCCTATATAGTATGTCTCTTCCAACTAGTGTTACCAACATCGTGATAATAGAGCCGAAAATAGCGTGATATTATCGCACTACGATCTAAAATGTCGCAGGCACGAGGAAAGGGCCAGAAATAAAGCCGTTTTTTGGTTTTTTTTATGTCATTTTGCAATTAGACTGTGGGGTTTGAAGAGCACAGGAGGAAGAGAGGAGTTTTCCTTCAACCAAGGACAAGGAGGAGTGGGATCTTGAGCACCATAACTTGTCCACTGTGAAGTTGGGATTGATTTCCCTCAAGCAAGGGCACATTTGCAGGTATGGGCAATAGTTTGCACCCTTTTTGTTTTGTTTTTTAATTTTTTCTATATATCCCTCATCTTGATAGTTAGGGACTGTTTTTTTCAACTACCATCAAATTATTTTGGAGTGTGGATTGATTTCTAACCAATTTTATTTTTTTTGCAAATTTATGATAGGTTTTTTTTTAATTTTTGCAAATTTATCGGTTTTCCCCCATTTCGTAAATTTGTATTACTTGTAGATTGTATTATCTTGAATCTTGATTCTTTAAAAGTTAAATGGTGATTTAATTTTTTTCCATTGTTTTTGTGCCCTAGGTTTGATCACTTGAAGATTGAAAATGCTGAGAAAATTGGATGGTATGTGGGAATATGGTGATCCCAAGGGGGGGTTTAATAGACAAACTTTGTAGGATGAGAATGATGCGAGAAATTACCAGGCTGAAATACCACCTTGCAAAAATTCCAAGACATGAAGTGGATATATGCCCAGATTCAACCCCGGAAATCATGCATATTGCCAACAAAGCGCTTGAGGATATGGGTTTAGCCAGAGAATATAGGGAAGCTAAGAAAGTTCAATTTGCAAGGGGAGGAGGTGGAATATCTGAGGAGGGAAGTTCAGCTGCTTCAATTCCACCTTCTCCCTCGTCGTTTTTTGTTCCTAGAACCACACCTGGTGCACAACCTTCTATCAACTCAATGATAAAACAAAAGGAGAAGGAAGAGGTTGATAAGTTGGTGGGTAAGTGTTTCTTATGGAGTGACATTCCTTTTAACATTGCCAAGAACAACCCATTCTATCAACCAATGTCTGATGCAGTTGTTGTTGTTGGCCCGAGGTATAAGGCCCCTACCTATGAGGAGTTGAGAGGGTCCATCCTTCAGAATGAAAAGCTTCGTTGTGCTTGCAAATTGGAGGAGCTGAAGGGATCATGGGAAATCATTGGATGCACCGTGATGTCAAATGGTTGGACGGACAAAAAGGGTAGGACACTTCTTAACTTCTTGATTAATTTTCCCAAGGGGACAATGTTTGTTAAATCTGTTGATGCATCTACAAATGTTAAAGATGCATCATTGTTATGTGACTTAGTGGATGAGTTCATTTGGGAGGTGGGTTCACAACATGTTTTCCAAGTCATAACAGGCAACATTGCTAACTATGTTGTTGCAGGTAGGATGCTTATACAAAGGTATCCTACATTGTTTTGGACTCCTTTGTGTTGCACATTGTATAGATTTGATTTTAGAGGATATGGGAAAAACTCCTTATATCAGGGACATTGTTGAATTGGCTAAGAGCATCACAAAATTCATATATAATCATGCATCTATGCTTAGCTTGATGAGAAGATTCACAAATAACAGGGAGTTGGTGCATCCAACAATCACGCGCTTTACCATTAGCTTCATATCTCTTCGATCTATCTTGGCTTGTATGTGGGACTTGAAGATCATGTTTGTTTCACATGAGTGGGATGATTTATCATTTAGCCGTAAACTGGAGGGGGAGGCCATATGCAGGCTAGTGTCATACTAGGATAGCTTCTGGGTGGGAGTGGAGGAGGTGGTTGCCATTAGCGAACCTTTGGTAAAGGTTCTTCGGTTGGTTGATGGAAACAAGCCCACAACGGCCTACTTCTATGAGGCCATGGATAGGGCCAAAAAAGCCAACTGTGCCTACTATGATGACAAGTGATACGATGGATTTCAGAAACAACTACAGATATGGAGAGTGATTGATCAGCGATGGAACAATACACTTCATGTTAAGAACCAAATATCAAAATAGCATAAAAAAACTCAGAATAAGTACTCCACGCCTTAACAAAAAGAGAAATTCAGATAATAAGCCTCTTCAAGGGGGCAACTTCCTTATACATTACAAGAATTCACAAATACAAGATGATTCCAAATGAAAAGGTCTCCTTGGTATATATAGAAGACTAAGAGGTACAATTACAACTAATGGACCCAAGCCGACATAAATAAAATAACAATACTAATATAATATGCCCCAATTAAGAGGTAATGTGCCACGATTTAGGGCTTAACATGCCCCTCCCCTTCAGACAAGTGTTGTCCTCAACACTTGAGTAGTTCTGGATACTTCTGTATAAAAGACTCGTCTTCCCACGTGGAATCTTTCGCATGTACTTTCTTCCACTTAATGAAATACTCTGAAATTGATCTATTCCTCAACTGGCGAATTCTTGTGTCACTGATAGCTTCAAGCTCCAATATGATTTTTCCTTCCTTTTCAAGTTCTGGCAATATAGTTTGAACTGGGATCTTGTCACCTATAACCTTCTTTAAGCATGAAACATGGAAAATTGGGTGTACTCACGAAGATGCAGGCAACTCCTATTTGTATGCCATAGTACCAATCTTTTGCAACACCCTATAAGGGCCATAGTACCAATCTTTTGCAACACCCTATAAGGGCCATAGTACTTCAGTGATAATTTATTATCCTTCTTAGCTTGCTTGAGGGACATATGTTTGTATGGTTGTAGTCTTAAAAATACCCAATCCCCTACTTCAAAACTTCTTTCACTACAATGTTGATGTGCTTGTTGTTTCAAGCGATTTTGTGCCATGGTTAGGTTGTCATTTAAGAGTTGGAGAACTTCTTGTTAATACTTGATGTGATCTTCCACTGCTTGAACCTTAGATTTTTCTTTTAGACAAGAAGTGATGGATGGTGGGTGAAATCCATAAAGCGCCATAAATGGTGCCATTTTTGTTGCAGTATGAAAGGAAGTGTTATACCATCATTCTACCAGGGTAACCACTTGAACCATTGTGTTTGTTTATCAGAGACAAAGCAACGAAGGTACCTTCCAGACATTTGTTCACTATCTTAGTTCGTCCATCAGATTGAGGATGATAAGATGAGCTATAAGCCAATTGAGTACCCAAAAAAAAAAAAATTATGTCCAAAAATGTCCTGTGAAGATGGGATCTCTATCACTTACAATAATCTTTGGGCTTCCATGTAGCTTTTGAACTGTCTCCAGGAATGCGGTAGCAACTGTACTAGCTTTGAAAGGATAAGAGAGTTCACAAATGTGTGCACACTCGGTAACTCTATCAACGATCACCATGATGACACTCTTTCCTTCAAACTTCGGTAACCATGTGATGAAATCCATGGAAACCCCTCAGAGCACTGACTTGGAATGGCTAATGGTTGTAAAAGACCTGGAGTCTTAATTGTTTCCACCTTATTTTGTTGGCAAGCCAAACATTCTGCCACAAACCTTTGAACATCAGTTTTAAGGCCATCCCAAAAAAATTCACTCTTGACCCTGTGATAGGTTTTCAAAAATCCTGAGTGCCCTCCTACCAGAGAGGTGTGCAATTCCAAAAGTACCTTTTGTTTGAGTTTGTAAAAATTTCAACCCTTGTTTCGTTGTACTCTGAAAGGTATTCTCTGAGGAAATTAGGGTTTTGGATTGGTCCAGATTTCAGTCTAAAATATTTGTTCTTGTGAAAACTGTTATATCTGAAGCTACAGGCCTCCAAATTGAGTGAGACCTATTCCATTGGTTAGACTATGGACCGAAGTTTTACTGGTACAAATTTCAAGTTCTGAAGTGAATATAGTGACATGCAGCAGGTCGTACAAGTTCGCACTCCTGAAAGGGAAAAAATCAACACATCTTGGGAAAGTTATCATAAAATTCTCTTAAAGAATCCAATCTTGGTCCAACCTATGGGGTTGGAAAGAAGACACATCAAGATACCTCGGGCCAAAAATTTAGACTCAAAAGGGCCGAAATTGTACACAAGATACTTCACTATGCCACCTTCGTACTGTAAAAATTTCAAAACCTAAAACCAAGCCGAAAAAAATTGGGAACGAAAATGCCAAGAAGCCTTGTTTCAAACTAGTTTCAGGACTACTCAAAAACCATAACTTGAACAGAATGTATCTCCAAAACTATAACGAACCAAGATCTAAAATTTCGACCCAAGTTAGCTCTATATGTCTCCTCTACACTTTATAAATTCCAGATTCTGAAACCTTCTAGAAAAAAAATTGTAGCAAAAATGCCAAGAAGACCTGTTTTGAAGAAGCTAGTCCCGAGGATTGTCTAGCTCTAATACCAAATGTTAAGAACCAAATATCAAAATAGCATAAAATGTTAAATTTTGGGCTTGATTCAATACTATAGGTACTTCTTTAAATTTTGACTGTACTTTGAAATTACCTTAATATGAATCACAAAGAATAATCAAGACTGAATAGAAAAAACCATGTAGTTTTACCAGCATGTAAATTCACACCACATGTACCCTGGGGAAACCCTATACAAGGAGAAAATCCCCAGCAAACAATTTCTTTTATTGCAAAGATAATGTATGACCACTTACAAAATATCCACCATGAAAATTATGCTCTTAAAGAGCTTGCCAGGTTGACTTTCAACTAACTGTGTAACTGAGAGATCTTGTTGATATATAATCACTTGTTACAGACCAGCACTGAAGATGTATCTTTGTTTCCTTCAATGACTGATATACGCTGCCTCTTATGGAGTGTTACGCTGCCTCTTATAGTCTAATATACCAGAACTAATATGGACTGTTACGCTGCCTCTTATGGTTTGATATTCCAGCACTGATATGGATTGTTACACTGCCTCTTATCGACTGTAATTGTTGCCTTCTATTGGACTGATACGCAGCGTTTTCTTGGACTGATATACCACTCTGTTATGGATTGATATATGCGCCTTCTTAAGAACCGATATACGATTATGCTTCCTCACCCATACGCTGCATAACAATTGTGTAGAAAGAGGGTCGACCTCTTGCTTATATAGGACTGGAGAGGTAGAGAGGAGAGGGCCTGAATTAGAGGCATGAATGCATGCTTGTCATAACTCAGCTTTCCACTTTAGTTCAAAATTAGAACTTGACTTTACACTTCAGTTACAACTCGCCCTTGACATGGCACTGCGTGTTATGCCAACTCAACAATTGACTCGACCTTGACTGGACATGCATGTGAACTGCTCAGCATGCACATGACATGCATGCATTCAACATGCAACTAGACATGTATGCAATATGCAACATGCATGCGACATGCAACAAAAACTTGCCAACTTTGACTTTGACCTAGACATGCAATTTTGACTTTTACAACTCAACTCTTTACAAGGCAATTCGAATTTCTTCACGGTGGATGGTGTTACACGTGCCAATGCACTAGATCAATACATTTACATCATTTGCAATATCAAGAAGATTGTTTGTTTCTAGCTTATAGGAATTTTACGTTCAACCTAACTTTTGTTAGATGCCTTGACTTTTGCTCATGGCTCATAAGGCTTGACTTTTTCTCATGGCTCACAAGGCTTGACTAGGCTCACAGAGGTTGTACGTTCCCCCTGACTTTTGCACTAGTCTATCTATGCTCACAGAGGTTGTATGTTCCCCCTGACTTTTTCACTAGACTCTCTATGCTCACAGAGGTTGTACGATCCCCCTAACTTTTGCATTAGACTTACATCTTGACTTTTGTCTTAGACTTACAAGGCTTCTACCTTTACCTTGGCTTGACGCACAAGATCATATAGCATCTCGTTCGTCCTGACTTTTGGTTTGACTCAAAGATGTTGTACGTTACCCCTGGCTTTTGTCAATACCTCACAAGACTAGTTGATTCTCCAAATCTCCCTGGCTAGCCTCAGGGTGGCCCATATGGCCTCTCATTGGAGAATGATTGTCGATGTTGTCAAATTTAACACTCCCTCTTAGCGAGGGAGTCATTCTCAACAACACCAAGCTTGCTTCTCCGCTGCACAAACTGTCTCAATGGCAATGGCTTAGTTAGGATATCAGCTAGTTGCTCGCTCGTGGCTATGTACTGTAGTTTTACAGTTTTTCTCTGGACCAAGTCTCGAATGTAGTGGTACTTCATGTCAATATGTTTTAACCTGTCGTAAAATATCGGGTTCTCTGCTAGTTTTATGCAACTTTGATTATCACAGTGAACCACCGTTGTCTCGAGCTTGTCCCCAAACAACCCAAAAACCAATTTTCTGAGCCATACTGCTTACTTGCTCTCATCACTCTCTGCAATGTACTCGACCTTTGTTTTACTCTATGCAATGGATCCCTGTTTCCTGCTTGATCGATAGATCATAGCGGATCCTAAACTGAAGCAGTATCCGGAAGTACTCTTCCAGTCCACTGGGCTTCCTGCCCAGTCAGCATTTGCATACCCATGCAGAAATAGACCACCACTGGATGTATATCTCAAAGCATAGGTAATGGTCTCAAGATGTGCTTTGTTGCCACCCAATGTCTCTGTCTCAGTTCAGCCATGAACTAACTCATTGCAATCATTACATAGCATATATCTAGCCTGTTATGGATCATATACATCAATGATCCAATTAGATGCCTATACATGGCGGGATCCACCAAATCTGAACCTGTATCAGAATCATGCAGCTTCCTCAGGTTGGTAATCATCGGAGTTGACATGGATTTATAATCCATCATACCAAACCTATTTAACACATCCATTGTGTATTTTCCTTCTGCCAGAAATATCTCACCTTGTCTTTGCCACACTTCCAATCCTAGGAATTAATGCATCAAGCCTAAGTCTTTCATCTTGAATTTTGAGATTAGCTCCCTCTTACACCAGGCTATTAACCCTTCATCTCCTGTCAGAAAGAGATCATCAACATACAGGATTAGTATAACAGGTTGGTTCCCTCTTACCTTGAAGTACAGATTTCAATCAGCATCACTTTTCTGAAAGCCCAGGCTTTTAAGAAAGCCATCAATCCTGTCATACCAAACTCTGAGAGTCTGCTTAAGACTATACAAGGCCTTCCTTAGCTTACATATATGAGTGTCTTTGTTATGCAGTATAAAACCATCTGGTTGTTCCACAAAGACCTCATGTTCGATCTTTCCATTCAAGAACGTTGTTTTTACATCCATCTGATGTAACTTCCAACCGAGAACTAAAGCTAATGCAATAATAACTCGAATAGAGGTATACCTGGCTACAAGAGAAAAAGTCTCATCATAGTCAATCCCTTCTTTGTAAGTGAAGCCTTTGGCTACAAATCTTGCTTTGAACTTTTCCGCGCTCCCATTGGCTACATGTTTGATCTTATAGATCCACTTGGAAGAGACCATTGATTTGTCCTTTGTCCTCGGCACAATATCCCAGACATTGTTCTTTAGAATAGACCTGTACTCCTCACGCATGGCATCCTTCCATACTTGTAATTTATCTGCTTCTTCAAATGAAGAAGGTTCGACATCATTGATGTTGCTCATCAGTGCAACATAGCCTCCAAACCTGTGAGGCCTCTTACTTTCCCTGAAAATTCCTTTGGGAGCAACTATCTTTTGTACTTCCTGCATCGTTTCTTTAAGCCATCCTAGCTTCCTTTTGGCTGGAGGTTCTTCAAGAGTTCTTTCCAACTCTTCAGCAAGTTCTAGGGGCTCATTACTTGGCCCTATCATGAGGTTCCTACCTCTGATCATCTGACTCTTCACTTTCAGAAGAGGGTGAAGCTCTCTGGATTTCTTTAATGTGGCTTCCTAATGGAAAGTCACCTCTCTGCTTACCTCTATCTGCCTCTGACCTGGAACATAAATCCTGTAAACCTTGGAGTTCTCATTGTACCCCAAAAAAACCCCTTTCTTGCCCGAGGATTCCATCTTTGTCCTCTTCTCATTAGGGACATGAATATATACAGGACATCCAAATATCCTTAGATGCCCTACTTCAGGTTTGTTCCCTGAAAAGACTTATTCAGGAGTCTTGTCCTTCAAGATAGCATGTGGACTCATGTTCTGAATATACACGGCAGTGGAGATAGCTTCTGCCCATAAAGAATTTGGCAGATCCTAGTCAAACATCATGGCTTTCGCTGTCTCACAAATTGTCTCGTTTTTCCTCTCAGCAACACCATTTTGCTGAGGGTTTTATGGCACAGTCAACTATCTCTTGATTCCTACTTCCTTGTAGAAATCCTCACACTGGAGAGATTCAAACTCTCCTCCATTGTCTATTCTAAGGGTTCGGATGTGTTTCCCTATGTGTTTTTCAATAAAGGCTTTATACTCTTTGGACTTATCAAATGTGTCACTTTTCACTTTAAGGAAATAGATCCAACATTTTCTTGAGTAATCATCAATAAAAATGACAATACAAACAGCCATTGAGTGACGGAGATGACATGGGACCACATACATCAGAATGAACCAGATCTAAAGATGCCCTGAGCTCTGTTGTCACTACTAGGAAATGCTTTCTTTATATTTTTACCTAGCATGAATCCTTTACAAATTTCATTTTTACTAAGAAAAATAGAGGGCATGTCGCATACCATATTCTTTTGATCTGGAAGTGCTTTGTAATGAAGATGTCCAAGTCTCTTGTGCCACAACTCGTTGGAGCTGGTTGCATCATGAGCTAATGCTTGAACTGATTGTCCTGCCACAACGTACAGTCCTCCTCTGCAAGTCCCAATAGGTTCTGTTGTACTCAAGTGGCTACCTTTAGCCCACAGAAGTGCCTTCCTATCCTTGAAAATCATCCAATATCCCTTGTCCTCAAGGGTTGCAAGTGATGGTAGATTCTTCCTGAGCCCTGGAACATATAATACTTCATCAACATGAAGCATAGCCCCAAATTCCAATTTGAAGGAGATAGAGCCGACTCCCTCTATCTTGTAATATTTGTCATCCCCAAGCTCAACCTGCTCTGCAAAAGAGTTTGTCTTGAAATCTGAGAGGATCTCCTTGTACCGTATGATGTGCTTTGATGCACCACTGTCTACTAACCAAGTTTTCGGCCCTGTGATAATTGTCCTGGATAAAGCAGAAACCAGGTAATATTTTTTTCTAGTTTCTCTTTCATTATAAGGACTTTTCTGATTTCTTTTGGATTCGTCATCCTCAGCATTTGAGGCATGATGTTTCCCTTTCCTTGGATTTTTCTTCCTATACCAGCAGTCTTTAGAAAAATGACCTAACTTATTGCAAGTTGCAACTAAAGCATTTAATCTTACATGTATCAGTACTTTTGCCTTTAAACATACCTTTGGTGTTTGACTTCCTCTAAGAGCCTTTCTGGAAAGTGACTTTCTTTCCCTTAAATCTTGATGCTAATGATGAATGCTCTTCTTTGGATGGCACGCTCCTGGTAGCAGTGCGACTCTTCACTTGGAGGCAATCATGCCATAACCTCTCAAACGTGGGTTGAATCTCTCTCCCACTTACACTGAATAGGAAAGTCTCCCATGAAGAAGGAAGACCATCAAATATGGCCTCCACTAAATCATCATCATCCACTGTGACACCAATGACCAAGAGTTGATCTCTACCCTCGACTATCCTGGAACAAAAAGATGCTACTGATTCACCTTTCTCCATCTTCAAATACTTAAGCTTGTGCTTAAGTGTCCTCTTCTAACTTGGTGCCTATTTCTCATACAAATTCACCAAGGTATCCATACAGTCCTTGGCAGTCATTAAAGAAGTCATCGCTAGCATTATACTGTCTTTAATCGAGTCAAAGATGATTCGCTTGGCCTTTGCTTGACTCTTCCTGAAGGTCGCTCTTCCTGTATTAGTGGAGGGATCCTCCACCACTGTGGCCACATACTGCTCAAGATCATGCTCCTGCAAGATATTCATTATCCTGAGCTTCCACACATTGAAGTTGGAAGCTCCTTCAAGCCTATCCTCGGCTCTGACAGAAATGGAGGATGCCATGGACCTCACATTGGAAACTAGATCAAGCTCGCTTGGATCTGTGTGTACCAACTGCAACACTTCAACAAGCTTATCACATCCTAAGCTCTGATACCATGTTAAATTTTGGGCTTGATTAAATATTGTAGATACTTCTTTAAATTTTGACTCTACTTTGAAATAAGATTAATATGAATCACAAAGCATAATCAAGACTGGATAGCAAAAACCATGTAGTTTTACCAGCATGTAAATTCACACCAACTGTACCTTGGCGAAACCCTATACAAGGCGAAAAACCCCAGCAAACAATTTGTTTTTATTGCAAAGATAATGTATGACCACTTACAAAATATCCACCATGAAAATTCTGCTCTTAAAGAGCTTGCCAAGTTGACTCTGACCTGACTGTGTAACTAAAAGACCTTGCTGATATATAATCTCATGTTACAGACCAGCACTGAAGAAGTATATTTGTTGCCTTCAATGACTGATATACGCTGCCACTTATGGACTGTTACGCTGCCTATTATAGTCTGATATACCAGCACTGATATGGACTGTTACGCTGCCTATTATGCTTTGTTAGACCAACAGTGATATGGATTGTTACACTGCCTCTTATGGACTGTAATTGTTGCCTTCTATTGGACTGATACGCAGCCTTTTCTTGGACTGATATACCACTCTGGTATGGACCGATATATGCGCCTTCTTAAGAACTGATATACCACTCTACTTCCTCACCCATACACTGCATAACAATTATGTAGAGAGAGGGTCGACCTCTTGCTTATATAGGAGTGGAGAGGTAGAGAGGAGAGGGCTCGAATTAGAGGCATGAATGCATGCTTGTCATAACTCAGCTTTCCACTTTAGTTCAAAATTGGAACTTGACTTTACACTTCAGTTACAACTCGCCCTTGACATAGCACTGCATGTTATGCCAACTCAACAATTGACTCGACCTTGACTAGACATGCATGCGAACTACTCAACATTCACATGACATGCATGCATGCATGCAACATGCAACTAGACATACATGCAATATGCAACATGCAACAAAAACTTTCCAACTTTGACTTTGACCTAGACATGCAATTTTGACTTTTACAACTCAACTCTTTACAAGGCAATTTGAATTTCTTCATGGTGGATGGTGTTACACGTGCCAACGCAATAGATCAATACATTTACATCATTTGCAATATCAGGAAGATTGTTTGTTTCTAGCTCATAGGAATGTTATGTTCAACCTAACTTTTGCTAGATACCTTCACTTTTGCTCATGGCTCACAAGGCTTGACTAGGCTCACAGAGGTTGTACATTCCCCCTAACTTTTGCACTAGTCTATCTATGCTCACAGAGATTGTATGTTCCCCCTGACTTTTGCACTAGACTGTCTATGCTCACAAAGGTTGTACGTTCCCCCTAACTTTTGCATTAGACTTACATCTTGACTTTTGTCTTAGACTTACAAGACTTCTACCTTTGCCTTGGCTTGACTCACAAGATCATTTAGCATCTCATTCGTCCTAACTTTTGGTTTGACTCACAGAGGTTGTACGTTCCCCCTGGCTTTTGTTAATACCTCACAAGACTGGTTTATTCTCCAAATCTCCCTGGCTAGCCTCAAAGTGGCCCATATGGCCTCTCATTGGAGAATCACTGTCGATGTTGTCAAATTTAACATAAAAAACCTCAAAATAAGTACTCCACGTCTTGACAAAGAGAGATTCGGATAATAAACCTCTTCGAGGGGGCAACCTCCTTATACATTACATGAATTCACAAATACAAGATGATTCCAAATGAAAAGGTCTCCTTGATATATATAGAAGACTAAGAGGTACAATTACAACTAATGGACCCAAGCCGACATAAATAAAATAACAATACTAATGTAATATGCCCCAATTAAGGGGTAATGTGCCACGATTTAGGGCTTAACACTTCATCGCTCGATTCATGCTGCAGAGATCTACCTCAATCCCGCATTCTCTTACTCATTTGGTTTTATATTTGATGTTGAGATTATGGAAGGATTCCTCACATGTGTTGAGAGAATGGTGCCAAGTCATGAAGAACGTGTTGAGGGAATCATTAGACTTTATTTGATTTCTTTGTAAATGACTCATGATGATGAGATACATTTGTCACTTGTTATATTTTTTGATGATATTTTGAGGCTTTAGACTCAGGACATGATTCAATGTTGATCTATAGATTGTGATGTATTCGAGTTTACTAGACATATTATACATCTTATATATCAGTTATCTTTTCATATTTGTGTGGAAATGCATTTATTTGATGTTGTTGATGCTTTAGATATTTAAAAAATTGAAAAAAAAAATGGATATTTTTGTATTTTTTTCTTTCTAACGACATTTTCCTATATTTTCCCCAATGTTGCCGATATTTTCGTTTTCGGACCCTCGGCGATATTTTGTCATTGTCGATGTTGGTAACATTGCTTCCAACACCTCTTCAGATGCACAATTCAATGGTACCACTCTGCCATTAGATAAGAAATATGGCAAGGATATGTCTTCCCACCCTCCTCCATTGGATGAGCATGTCATTGACAATTTTAGCAATTAAGCATATCGGTGGCTACATTTTTCATTTCTATACAAGTTGTTTCTTCCAGTCCTCCATCAGAAGAGCAATTTCATAGACCTATGAGGACCATAGAGACCATTCAAGCTCAGCCAATAAGGCCTTTATGGGGGTATCATCTTAGATCATGGGATAGTTCGCACAACACATGCAAACAAGGTGTTTCCTCCAAATCTTGACACAATGCTACCTTATCCGGACAACTAATCATATCTTGGACCAACTCTTCCAGACCAACTCTTCCAGATCCTCCGATCAGTCACCTATCATTAGTTTCTTCTCTTCAGCGTCAAATATTAGGAGTGGGAGCATCACGGGTGGTTGATCAATGCCCCTCGAGCAAGGCATCATCCCCTCCCCCCTTACTAGAGGGTTTTCAACAGTACTTCCATATTTCTGCACCACAGCTCTACTCTCATTCCATTGTACTAGAGTTCAAAAATCCTTTCTAGTATAGCATAGTTTATATCTACTTTTACCTTGTTGTATTTTTTTTGTAGGAGCAACCTCTATACTCCCACTTTGTATTCCTCATTATTGTATTTAACAATCCCTTCGACCTATTTGTAGTCATCTTGTTGGACATAAATAAAATTGTCTTATCTTATCTTATCTCCCACTAGGTGTGCAATATGGCAAGATTCTTCCTGCCCTCCTCCATTAGATGAGTAGATTAGTAACATTGTTCTCCAGCAGATGAGCAGTTTAATGGCAACATTCATTCAGCTTTTTGCGTCCACTTTTGTATTGAGTTTGATTATTACAAACCCAATCTCTCTTCTTGCAGGTACGAATGACTCATCTTTGAATAGGGTAATGCCAATTTGTATCTCATAATATTTCTCCAAGACCCCTCATTCAACTTGGGGGGGCAGTGTTGAGAGTATGGTAATCTTCACTAAAGGCCACGTGTTGACTACTATTGAGGACTTTAATGAGCCTACATATAGGTAAGTTACCCACTTTATCATTTATGACTAGGTCAACCTAGTCACCTTGGAGCTAGTGCCCCAGCCTTAGCAGGATGTGTATAAATACACATACAATCCTCATTTGTAAAACATAATCATTCATCATTTGATCAAGTGCGATAAACCCCCAAGGGAATTGGCTCTCTTTTGTGCTATTTTGTTGCACGTAGAGTAATGTTGTTTTGTTAAACGTTGTGATAAATCTGAAGGGTTTCTATATGATTGGATTAGGGTTTGATGAACAGATCATCGTAGATCTTCTATCTTTGTGTTCTCAACATAGATATGGTTTGATTATTAATATCTTCCAATAGAAATGAGAATGGTCAACATGAGGCAATCAAAATAAATCCATCCATCTATAATTTTATTTAACAGGAAAACATAGAGGGAAATGTTCAAAGGTGTTCCAGGTTTACAAGGTTAAGTGCAATACAATACAAGTTCGGTGGGTTGTGGTCTAGTAGTTGAGATGAAGCATCGCCATGCTAATGACCAGGCTCAAGCCTCAGCAAGCATAGAGCCCTAGATTATAAAGTTGAACAAGTTTAACAGGTTTCATATGCAGCATTAATTCAATATAGATATAATTAAATGAAAGCACTAGACAAGCTTAGTAAAACAAAACTTTAACCGAACTAAAAATATTTGTGAAAGTTTTAAGTTATGTTGGTGAATGAAGTTTAAACTAAGAACACTAGGAATTATAAAGATAATATGCGCATTTTTGCATCGAAACATTCATCACTTACAGCCTCAATCCATTAAACTTCCTCTCCACTTTACATAAACCTCAGCTTTCATCAAGAAGAATGGTGAAAATTCATAAATAAAAAATCACCCATATTTTGGACCCAAACAATTAACCACTGAAAGTAAATCCATATCACTGTTTCTTCACTGTAGATAAACGTTAGATTTCATAAATAACAACAACTATTCTTACATTCTTACGATCATCCTTCTTCCACTTTTTGTACCTTCCCTCACACCCCACTTAAAAAAAAGACAGTTGCCTATAGCATTAGGAAGTGTTATCACTCAAAATGGTCCTTGTGGAATTTAGTCCCAAGGGGATCAAGTTAACACTTAAAGCAAGTGCCAATGTCACCTCACATGGTCGCTCTCACTTTGGGCTACTCCTTGCTAGCCTCAAGGGAGCATCCCTAATTATTTTAAGTGGAAATATTTAACTTTTTCCTGCAAAAACACTTCAAATCTGCAGACTATTGCATGTTGTAATCTTTATATTAGATCTTCTGCTGAGAAATACTTTAGGACAGCAATTACAATTCAGATCAACAGTTAGTTATGTCATATCAACTCAATTTTGGTGTAAATCTGAAATAATTCACTTCAGATGTGCACTTTAAAGTTGCAGATCTGCAAGTGTAAAACAAAAAAATCAGAGATTTATTCCTTCTTTTAAGTGTTTTGTTGACCAGTAGCTTAGTTCCAATGGGCCTGGTGTCAATGAAAGAGAAAATTGATAAGACAAGAAAAATACCCAAGGCCTATCAATTCATAAAATTCCACATCAATCAATTGAAATCATCCATAAATGAGAATTAGCCACCAAAAGTGTTATCAATTCACTTTCATCCACTTGCAACACCTAATCGACTTTTGCAAATACACTACAAATCACCATTGATTGCATCTAATAAGCTCAAAACCATGGAGGATAGCCCTATACATGTGAAAAACTGAAGTCAACCTTCATTTTGACCATCCGAGACCTCATGTGGATTCCCCTTTATGAAGCACTTGACCGTGCAAGATTCCTTCAATAGCGGTACAGCCCTTGTAGCAATGAGATTCATGCAAGTCCACACCTCACTAAATGGCAGGGTCATTTCATAAGCTCGGCTGGTGAAGGGAAACCCATACCATTTGAGAATTTTATTATGCAGCAGGAAAAATACAGACTTCTCTTACAAAGGGAGTCGACCTCCACCAAAACTGAGCAAAACCCCAGCGTTGGATTTTTCTAGGTTCTGTACAGCCTCTCTCCAGCCCTTAGAACTGAAACGCTTCAGTTTGGCTCACTGGATTACCCTCTGCGTCACCTCCAAAGATGGACTACGTAACCCTAGCCTCCCTTCTGCCAAAACCTCACGGCTGCCTTCAGATCTGGAAAATAGCCTCTGCAAACCCAAGAAATAATGTCGCCCTCTCCTAGAAATGTTCTCTGTCTCTCCTGCAATCCAAACCCTCAAAATCCAAGCTCAATCCTCCTCTCCAAATGCTAGATAGAGCCTCCACGCACAAGTGATGCGTCCCTCTCCAAGTCGACCTCCTTTTTATCTTATTGAGCAAGCGAAAACCCTAACTTCTCATTGAGATCCAATGGCTAAGATGAACTCCTAACTTCCCAATGAGATCGATGGTCCAGATTAAAAGATCCATCGCTTAAATTTTTCACTTTTTAACTTAAAAAAAAAAACTCAATAAGACAACATTAAAATATAACATTCTAATGTACTTTTTCCTAAGTGTAACTTTAGGAAATACTCCAATAAATTGACTTGGCTAGTTTCATTGTCCTCTTTCATGCTAGGACGCCACGCATGAAAAAGACCTTGCTCACTACACATAACTCAATACATTTGATGCAAGGTTAAGTTATTGGTTTTTTACCAAAGATTGAGAAGACCATTGCTCCAATCTTTCAATTTAGCTTCTATAAGTGATCATGCTGCCCATTGTTCGACAAAACAAGGAAATCCAACACAGGACGAACACCTTCAGTAACCACTCACAACCAAATCAAAGATCAACATACCAATGTTTTTACGTGCTTAAAACTCTCAAAGAGAGAAATAGTCCACAGCCACAGCCAACATGGCCACTTGAGGCAATATAATAATGAAAAAGAAAAATATTTTACAAGAGAGTTTCTCATAATCGATCATCAACAAATGACCCTCCATGCTCTTTAAATAGAGATCATGGACCAATAGGGTGTTAAGCCACGAATCAATGTTGCTATTAAGATTGAAGAAAATATGAGTCGTCGGATTACTATATGTCTAGAACATATCGTGACCATCAAATTACATAATTACAAATGCATAATAATGCATACTAAAGAAAACATATCGTGACCATCAGATTACATAATTATTTATGCATACTAAAGAAACACACTTTTACCTAAAGACACATTAGACCAAGTTGATCTTAACTAACTCCTAAGTGTCTAAATAACATCCCCCCTTAATAACAACTTGGGATTGGATTGAAGGATTTACAAAGGTGACACAATAGGAGAAGGAAGGAAGGAAAGAAGAATTAGAGCTTATCCCCCCTTAAAGGCAACTTCCCGAACTCCTAACATAGATTGAAGTTTGGAAAACTTTGCTTTTGTAAGAGACTTTGTGAAAATACCTGCAACTTGATCGTCTGTAGGGCAAAAGAGCATTTCAATAACTCGATCATGAATTAGCTTTCCGATGAAGTGCATTTGTAGCTCGATGTGTTTGTTGCACTGATATTGAACTGGACCTTTAGCGAGCTTGATGGCACTCTGATTGTCACACCAAAGGGCGGTCAGATGTTGTTGCTGGAAGCTAAACTCTGAAAGGATCTATTGAAGCCACAAGGCTTCTTGACTTGCATTAACCGTTGCTTGGTACTCCGCTTCTGTAGAAGAAAGAGCAAGAACCTATTGTTTGTTACAAGACCAAGTGACCGGGCCGGAGTCAAGGCTGAAAACATAACATGTAGTAGACTTTCGATCATCAGGGTAGTCGGCCCAATCTGAATCAATGAAATCAACCAACAAAAGAGTCCCTCTTGAAGTGTAATGTATCCCAAACTGAACTATAACCCAAACATACTGAAGTATCATTTTTGTTGCTTTCCAATGGCTCTCATGGGGTGTTTGCATATACCAAGCAACAAAAGCAACAACAAAGGAAATATCAGGACGAGTATGAGTCAAATACCTGCGTAGATCCATGTTAAACCCGAATCTATCAAGCACCGAGAGGGATCCAATTTCTTAAGGTCTAATTTTTTTTTATTTCATTTTATTTATTTATTTATTTTATTATTGTTTTTTTAATTAAGTCAATTTTATTTATTATTTCATTCTTATTATTACTAATTAAGTGGACCTTATTTATTTTTATTAATTAAGCAAATCACATAATGTTTCATCACACTAATGCCTCAACATCTCCCCCATAATGGGTTGTAGAGCACCTCACTACTCTTGGTGCAATAAGAAGCTACCAACTAAATGACAATACAAAGTGGCATCAACTTTGGGAGTAGTACAAGTGGTAGCAAGTTTGACTCCATACTGGAAGGGAGAAGGGGCTGGTTTAGAATCATCCATGTGAAAGCGACAGAGAAGGTCACAGAAATACTTAGAATGGGAAAGAAAAATTCCTTCCTAGGTTTGCAATACTTGGAGGCCAAAGAAATAATGCAAATAACCTAAGTCTATCATTTCAAATTTCTTTTTAAGGCTGGATTTCACATGGGTTAAAAGTTTAGGGTCACTACCAGTGAGGATAAGGTCATCAACGTAAAGAAAAAGTACTATGAGATGGCTTCCTACTTTCTTGGTATAGACATTAAGGTCAGATTGACATCTAAAATAGCCATTGTCAAGAAGAAACCTATCCATTTTGGCATACCAACCTTAAAACCATGAAGAGAAAAAAATTTAAGACAACAACCAAGGTTGGAGTCATTCTGGGCATAGCCAGGAGGTTGTTCCATGTAGATTTCTTCTTGCAAATCCCCATGCAAGAAGGCGCATTTAACATCCATATGATGGACCTCCCATTTAAGTGAGGCAGCAAGGGCTAGAACAAGGGGAATGGAATTCATTTTGGCAACCTCATTGAAGAGTTCAATCAATATAGAAAGGAAATATTTATGCACCATGTTTTATGAATTCAGCTTGAAGGCCTTGAATAGCAGTAAATGAATTTATTTGTAGCTTATAAATAGCTTCAACAATTATGCTGTACGAAAAGAAATTCCAAGAGTGTGAACAGACAAGTATCTTAATGGAAAAATTTTCAGGTCATGACAGAGTTGGTTCAAGGTCTCAAGGCATGCTTTTCTAGGGGATTGTCTCTCTTTGATCCTAAGCATGAAACAATATAATCTAGAAGTCTCAAGAGCATCAAGATGCTGGAAGGTCATGTCATTTTCAAGATTATGATGAAGATTTTTACAATCATTGATTTAACATGCATCAGAACGCAATAGCTACATTCACAATCTTTGCTTTTGTGAATAGTTTAAGGAAACAAGGCACAAGCAGCAGAGTAAAGCATTTTGCTTTCTTCAGAAACTGAATTAAGGGTCTTAATCATTGGAAGCAAATTGCAGAGACACTCTTAATAGACTACATCAAAAGTGGAGTTAATGCACATGATCGTACATGAATAAAAGGAGCCGAGATTAGAATATGTTGTGGAACCAGAGTGTTTATAAATGCCTTAGTTTACAATTATCACTACATGTATGTTTATCGCCATATCCTTCCTCAATGCAAGCTTTGCAAGTGAGACCCATCTCATTGGCCTTGGTGTACTAGAAAGCTCTACTGTAATGTCCTAGTTCAGATTCATTTTTGCAGTTTCTGCTCACAACCTCTCAATCAAGTCCTTTAAAAGCCCCCGGGTTTTCGTTAGAATATACTATATTACAAGCTACATAATGATGTCCATTGGTAGGGTAATCATCCTCCTCTCACTGTAAATGTTAGTGGCACGGTTGGTCATTCCACCTTTCTTTCTCAAATCATATTAAAAAGCTCTGTACTTGCTTTAACTTTCTATAGGCTGCTAGTTGACTTTAAATGGCATTTAGATAATAACTGTTTTAGTCTATCATGAATTGCCAATTTAACCCTTGATATATCTTGAAAGTTTCTTGCCCTAAGTCTGCAAAAGCATGACCTTGAACAAGTCTTTCTGGTGTTTCAAACTATAAGAACAGCATTTGATACCCGGTACTCTACTGTACACATTAGTCCACAAGTAGCACACCTCAGTCGATACTCTGTGTACTTCAGTCCATCTATGCACAACACTGGTCCATTATGTATATTATAATTTGCAAGTGAATGTACTATTTATCTTTGTTGAAAATGTAGCAAGGAAGGTCTTCCACACATTGCAGCGTCCTAGCATGGTGGGTGGCTATGAAACATTAGTAAAGTTGATTAATTAAATTTTTCCCTAAGTCTAACTTAGGAAAAGGACTGTTTATGTATTATATTCTTCAGTTGACTTTATTGAGCACCTTTTCTAAGGTTAAAGTGAAAAATTATTTAAGTGATGGATGTTTTAATCTTAGCCATCCATCTTGGAGAGTGAGGGAGAGCTAATCTCAGCCCTCCATCCTTATGAGATTAGGGTTCACTTGCTCATGGAAGTATAAAGAAATCGATTTGGCTAGAGGGGCGTATTATTCATCTGAGAGAGAGAGGGCGAACTTCATTGGAGTGAAGGGATTTGCCTAGGATTTGTTGGAGAAGAGATTGCAGGGAGACAGAGGAGGATTCTTCAAGGGATATTGGCACACTTCTTCAGCTTGGCAGAGACCACTACCTTCAGATCTGAGAGCCGTCGTATAGGGTGACGTAGGGGCCGTACATCTACGCAGAGGCTCTAGCAGAGGCAAATACTGAGGCGTTCTGGTTCAAGGACGTGGGGAGAGGCCGTACTTATCTTGTAGAGGTGAAAAGTTGGGGGTTTACTCAGTAATTTGGCTGGGCCAAAATTCTTTGTAAGAAATCTCCGTATTTCTGTTGTTAATAATAAAATCCACAAATATGTTGCACTGGTTTTCCCTGCGGGGTTTTTCCAAGGACTATTTGTCCAAAAATGCTTGTATACATGTGATGTGATTGTTGTTTTCTTCTACTGTTAAGTTCTTGGTTATTAATTTTCTGTTGTGCATATTTTATTTGTGAAAATAACCTAGCGGTAACTAAAAATCAGAAAAAGATCATGGTTTATTTGTTGGGTTTAGAGAACATTCACATGGTATCAGAGCAAGATTGTTGAAGAAGCAATATTACAAGCGGATCTGTTGAGAAGTCAGATCTGCAGCACAGAAGTTCAGACATGCAACACAAAATCATTTTCAGAAATAGCCATGACCTTGAGAATGGAAGATAGGCTTCACGGTGCTCAAAACTTTCCCACCTCAAAGGAAAGGGTAACTATGATCTTGGATGTCAATGACGTCCTTGACCATGTTGATGATAAGGCCGCAGCTCCTACAGATGCAGCTTTATTGGTATCCTGGAAGAAGGGTCAAGCAAAAGCAAAGAGCATACTCCTTGATGGGGTGAAGGATCACATAATCCCTCATCTCACCGGGAAAACGTCCGCTAAGGAGATGTGGGCTGCCTTGAATGACCTTTACCAAAGTAAAAATGAAAACAAGGTGATGGTGCTTCGGGAGAGATTGAGAAGTACCAAGATAGCTAAGGGGGAAGGTTTGGTTCACTATCTTACTCGGTTAACACAGATCAGGGATGAGCTAGCAACAATAGGTGAGAAAACTGAAAACTCTGAGTTAGTGCGTGTGGCACTAAATGGCTTCTCGAAGTCATGGGATGTGTTCGTGCGTGGAGTTGTAGCTCGGGAAAAACTCCTTGATTGGCAGCGCTTATGGGATGATTTTGTGCAGGAGGAGATCAGACTTGGTCAGTCAGGATCTTCATCTTCACCACAAATTGTGGATGAAGAAGGGTTGGCTCTTGTGAGCAAAGGCAAGGGAAAGCAAAAGAAAAAGAAGGGTGCAAAGAAGAACATTGACTTCTCCAGAGAAGAAGAAGAAGAACTAACCGCAGATGGCAGCTTCTGTAGCATTGCATGAGTTTGCCAAAAGCTTCGAGGGGGATTTTTGCTTCATAGCCTGTATTTCTAGCGCAACAGTCTCAGACATGTGGTTTGTTGACAGCAGAGCTTCTTGTCACATGACAGGGTGCAAGGAGTTTTTCACTAGGCTACTGGAGGGAGGCATGCACTGTGAATCTGGTTATAGAGGTCAGAGATGACAGGCGCTACAAGGCGCAAGGGGTTGGCAAAATTTCATTTCAGAGGGAGTTGGATAAACCACTCCAGTTTGTTGACGTACTGTATGTTACGGGGTTGACAAAGAACCTCATCTCGGTCTCTACTCTAGAGGATAAAGAGTATGAGGTCAACTTCCATAAGGGAAGAGTGTTCATCAGGCCAGCAGGGTCAAGCGAGAATATGTATAGGATGATTGGGGTTCAAGAAGAGAAAGGGTACAAGCTTCAGTTTCAGCCAGGGAGAGCATTGGTCAGTACAACCACAAACATGGGAGAATTGTGGCATAAGAGGATGGTGCACAAACACTTTGGTGCGTTGGAGCACTTGAGATAGGCAGTGATAGGGTTGCCTAAGTTCACAACAGAGAAGCATGTGTTGAGATTTGGGTACCTTGGAAAGTGGTCCCCTTGTGTTTGTGAGTCTCTAAAGTTTAAACACAAAGGGGAGACTATTACCCTCGATTACTTTACTTTATGTTCTAATTTCACTTTGACTTGGGAGTTTAAGTCAAAAGTGAAATATGTCACTTAAGTCATTAAAGTGACATTTAATTCACTTTGTGGGTGAGTTAAAGGACATAAAGCGAACTAAGGAAAGTGGGTTTCCTAAGTGAGACTTTTGGATTAAATCTCACCCATTGATTAGACTTGGCTAGATTGGATCTAAGCCATTGATCTTTTAGGGTTTGGCCAAAGAGAGGCTAAAGGAGGGAATAGGGCAAAGATGAGATTTATTCTTCACTTGAGAGGAGAGGAGAAGGAGGAGAGCTCTTGGGCGCATATCTTGAGGAGGAGAAGGCGCATGAGGTCAAGGGTTTGGGAGGAGCCAAAGCTTGGGTCTAGTTCACCATGGAGTCTCTACCATGGAGTATGGGCTATTTCTTGTGTGAGGGCGCATGCATCTAGAGAGGGGCGCAAGAGCTTGTGGAGAGGCGCATTCTTGGGAGAAGAGGCGCATCAAGCTAAGGAGAAGCGCTCCTTGAGAAGGGTTCTCACTTGTTGAGGGAAGGCGCACTCTATGGGAAATGGAGGGC
>ML836690.1:0-17231 GCA_009831015.1 Picea engelmannii | reverse complement strand
GGTAAAGACGATGCATTTGAGATGTGGGAGTCTTTATGCAAGCTTTACGAGAGTCCAAACCAGAACCGGAAGGTGGTTCTGTAGGACAAGATCAGGAGCATTCAGATGCTTGATTCCGAGTCAGTTACATCATTCCTTGGCAGATTCACTCAGATTAGAGATGAGCTTGCAGCCGTCGGAGAGATAGTGGACCTAGACTTTATGGTGAGGACAGCTTTAAACAGCTTTACCAAACCATGGGGTTCATTTGTTCGAGGCATAGTTGCCCGAGAGGTTATGCCTACTTGGGAGATACATTGGGATGATTTTGTACAGGAGGAGACGAGATGCATCTTGGAGTCTTCAGGACAGCAGCGGATTACTCAGGGTGATGAGGACCTTGCTCTGTGGACTAACGACAAGAAGACCGACAGAGGTGCTAGACAGGGTCCCAAGGGAGGGGCCAAACCACAGCAGAGTGGCAGTGGGCAAGAGAGAGACATGAGCACAGTGAGATGCTTTGCTTGTGGAGAGATGGGTCACTATGCAGGACAGTGTCCCAAGAAGAAGAAGAAGAAGAAGCAGTAGGATGATACTGCAGCAACAGCAGAGGAGGCTGAGTTCGTTGCTCAGTATGCGAGGGAGTGTGCGTTTGTCCGTTGCTTGTCAACTGTTACACCTTCCAGCGTCAGGTGGGGAGACAGAGTTGAGGAGGACCTATTGACTCAAATTAGTGATTCAGAGGGAGCTCAGACTCAGATTTTGAGGACACCATCTTCAGGGGTGACTGGTCCACCCGGGACAGCATTAGTTTCAAAGTTGTCAAGACAAAGGGTTGGTGCAGGAGCTTTAAAGTATCAGAGATTGATGAGGAGGAGTAGCAGGGCACCACAGAGGCTTGAGCCTCACTTGGCTACGGAGACGGGCAGATTAGGTTCTGGTTGCACTTCAGGTCGAAGTCACTTGGTGAGAGGCCAAGATGAGGGTCTTGGTGAGAGGCCGAGATCCAGACACTCTTTGTGAGATGCCAAGAGAGTGACTCTTGGTGAGATGCCAAGAGTAGTGACCGTTGACAAGATGCTAGGAGGTAGAAATCCTTGGTGGGAGACCAAGGTTGAGATCTTTGGTATGATACCAAGATCTAGGTGATCTTGGATAGGTGGAGATGCACTTCCATCTATAGATCACGGAGGTTGAGCAGATATGTGTCAGAGACTACTTTTGATGATCATGGTACAACCATACTCACCGAGTATTTGCCAGTGGGCAACCATGTCCACTATAGGGATGAGATTGAGGGAAAATGGCACTTTCCTCAATAAAAGGGAGTGTTTAGATTTGGGTACCTTGGAAAGTGCTCCCCTTGTGTTTGTGAGTCTCTAAACACATAGGGGGAGACTATTACCCTCATTTACTTTACTTTATGTTCTAATTTCAATTTGACTTAGGAGTTTAAGTCAAAAGTGAAATATGTCACTTAAGTCATTAAAGTGACATTTAATTCACTTTGTGGGTGAGTTAAAGGGCATAAAGCAAACTAAGGAAAGTGGGTTTCCTAAGTGAGATTTTAGAATTAAATCTCACCCATTGATTAGACTTGGCTAGATTTGATCTAAAGGAGGGAATAGGGCAAAGATGAGATTTATTCTTTAGGGTTTGGCCAAAGAGAGGCTAAAGGAGGGAGTAGGGAAAAGATGAGATTTATTCTTCACTTGAGAGGAGAGGAGAAGGAGGAGAGCTCTTGGGCGCATATCTTGAGGAGAAGAAGGTGCATGTGGTCAAGGGTTTGGGAGGAGCCAAAGCTTGGGTCTAGTTCACCATGGAGTGTCTACCATGGAGTATGGGCTACTTCTTGTGTGAGGGCGCATGCATCTAGAGAGGGGCACAAGAGCTTGTGGAGGGACGCATTCTTGGGAGAAGAGGCACATCAAGCTAAGGAGAAGCGCTCCTTGAGGATGGTTCTCACTTGTTGAGTGAAGGTGCACTCTATGGAAGATGGACGGCGCATGGCAAGGGAGAGCGCACCACATTGTTGATCTTTGCTTGAGGAGTGGCACACTTGAGCTAAGTGTGCACCATCACTTGGAGGGAGACACTCTTGAGAGGAGGGTGCAAGATCAAGGGCAAGGCAAAGGCAAGGCAAGGGTTTCAAAGGCACAAGCAAAGGCAAGGGTTTCAAAGGCACAAGCAAAGGCAAGGTCAAAGCAAGAGGCAAGGAAAGAGGTCCAAGAGTTAGCTAAGGAAGAAGGGCGCACCAAGGCAAAGGGCGTCTAGCTTCAAAAGGCTAGCAAGAACATCTTCAAGGGACTTCAAGGCTTCCGAGAAGGGTTGCTATTGTACCAGGTTCACTTGTATATATTTTCCGTGTTGTAGATTTTGCTTTGAGGCCTTCTATATACATCTACTCCAAACTAGTTTTCCCCATGGGCGTTTTTCCAGGGTCACGTTGACCAAAAACTTATGTGTCAATTTCATGCATGCTTAGAATTGTTAGATCAACATTTAGAGTTGTAAAGATTGAGAGTGTTACATGTTTTGAGTATTATTGTATGTGCTAATCATTGGTATGAAAAACACTTGCAAGGGCACCTCAAAAGAACACTTAACCACAAAAATTATCAGCAAAAAGTTACTAAACAGTTTGTTGTCCTAAAAGACAACAAAGGACAGTTTTGGAAGTTCAAACTTAGAGCTAAAATCTTATCAAAGACAGATCAGTTTTAGCAGCCTGATAGTACCTCGTTTCTCTTCAACATGACCCTTGCAAGGGTTGTGAAATGGGAAAATATGCCCGAAGACCATTTCCATCGAGCAAGCACATATCCAAGGAAGTATTGGATTTGATTCAATCAGACGTATGTGGTCCTATGAGCGTGGAGTGAGTGAGTGGCTTCAAATATTTTGTTTTGTTCATAGATGACTACTCCAGGAAGACCTGGATTTACTTCCTGAAGGCAAAGGATGAGGTTTGCGACAGGTTCCAAGAGTTCAGGCCTCTAGTAGAGAACCAAACTGGCAGTAAGATTCGGATTTTGAGATCTAACAACTGGGTTGAGTACACATCCAAGGAGTTTTTGGATTATTACGCAACAGCAAGGATCAAGAAGGAACTCACAGTTCTTTACAATACTCAAGAGAATGGAGGGGTCGAGAGGAAAAACAGGACTATAGTCAGAGAAGCATGAGCGATGATTCATGATCAGGGTTTGCTATTGTTTTTGTGGGCAGAGGCTAGTCGCACTATTGTATACTTACAAAACAGGAGTCCCCACACAGTTCTGGGGAAGTTGACACTGGAGGAGGTATTTACAACTACCAAATCGGATGTGAGTCATCTTCACATCTGAGGCAGCGTATGTTATTGTCATGTCTCTTCAGAGAAGAGGACAAAGCTGGAACCCACAGCGGATAAGGGGTTACTTGTTGGATATAGCGAAGCTTCCAAAGCCTACATGATCTGTGTGCCAGCACGCAAGAAGATCATAGTGTGTAGGGATGTACAATTTGAGGAGGAGCATGCACTAAGGAGGTCTAGAGACTTGCCAGCACAAGACCAACAGGGACAAGACTCGAGAGTCAAGACTGAGGAGGCAAAAGTTCAGAGCAGAGGATCACAGAGTTAGACACAGAGTACTGGTACAGTTACAGGTGTTGAGAAGGAGACTGTTGGAGAGGATCATCAAGAGCTAGCTGATGAGGAGGAGGAGCAGCATGATACAATTCCATAGGAGCAGGACACTAGGCCACAGTCTAAGTGGTATAAGTCCACGGTTAGTGATTCTAGACTGGTCGGGCTTCCAGAGAGAGACTTCAAACAAAGTAAACCACAAGAGAGACTTGGGTACATGGCATTAATGACACAACTTATTGATGCAGAGCCTTCCACTTATGAGCAGGTTGCACAACATGGAGTGCGGCAAGAGGCCATGATGGAGGAGTATTCATCCATCATGAAAAATGATGTAAGGGATGTGGTGCCCAAGCCAGAAGGGAAGAAGGTGGTTGGATCCAAGTAGATCTACAAGGTCAAGCATGCAGCAGACGGAAGCGTGGACAAGTACAAAGCACGCTTCGTGGCCAAGGGGTTTTCACAGCGAGAGGGAGTCGACTATGAGGAGACTTTGGCCCTGGTGGCCAGATATACATCAATCAGGACTATTATTTCTTTAGCAACAGAGATGGGCTAGTGCGATCACCAGATGGACGTGATGACTGCCTTCCTCAATGGAGTTGTTGAGGAGGAAGTATATGTTGAGCAGCTAGAGGGGTTTGAGGTCAGTGACAGAGAGATGCATGTTTGCAGATTGAGGCGAGCCTTATATGGGCTCAAGCACGCACCTCGGTCTTGGTACTCGAGGATTGACAGCTACTTAAGAGAGATGGGTTTCTAGGGGAGCAAGGTAGACCCGAACCTGTATTTTCTTGTAGGGGAGGCACCTCTCATACTAGTTTTGTATGTAGATGACCTATTTCTGACAAGGGATGAGCAGTTGATAGCAGATTGCAAAACTAATCTTGCAGCTGAGTTTGAGATGAAAAACCTTGGGTTGATGCATTATTTCATTGGTCTGGAGGTCTGGCAACAAGATGGACGCTTCTTCTTGGGGCAGTGGAGATCTTGCGTAGGTTCAGGATGACAAATTGTAGGCCCATGTCCACGCCTCTAGTCACGAATTGGAGGAATATTGATGCATCAGATTCAAAGATAGTAGACCCCACTGTCTATCGTCAGTTGATCGGATCGCTCATGTATCTGGTCAACACTCGACCAAATATCAACTTTGCAGTAAACTCTTTGAGTCGGTTCATGGTGGACCCTCTGAGAGTACATTGGATTGCTACGAAGCATGTGCTTCGCTACCTTAGAGATACAGTGGAGTACGGGTTATTATATGAGCGCAGTGGTGGAGTGAGTTTAGCAGGCTTTACAGATGTTACTTGGGTAGGATGTGCAAAGATCAGTGGCATTAAGCTCTGCTGAAGCATAGTAAATGGTTGCTAGTTTGGCAGCACGTGAGACATTGTGGCTGAGGAAGCTACTCTTGGGATCGTTCAGGCAAAAGCTAGAGGCTATAGTGATTCACTGTGACAATCAGAGTTGCATCAAGCTCTCCGAGAATCTGGTGTTTCATGAGCAAGCACATCGATATCAGGTATCACTTCATCCGGGATTGTGTACAAAGAGAAGTCGTGAGGCCTGATTACATACAAACTGATGAGCGGATGGCAGATATTTTTATCAAGGCACTGAACAAACAAAAGTTTGAAAAATTCTGAGATCGGATGGGGTTGAAACAGAATCCCTTCCTCGCTAAGAGGGAGTGTTGAAAATGTAGCAAGGAAGGTCTTCCACACATTGCAGCGTCCTAGCATGGTGGGGGGCTATGAAACATTAGTCAAGTTGATTAATTAAACTTTTCCCTAAGTTTAACTTAGGAAAATGACCGTTTATGTGTTATATTCTTCAGTTGACTTTATTGAGCACATTTTCTAAGGTTAAAGTGAAAAATTATTTAAGTGATGGATGTTTTAATCTTAGTCATCCATCTTGGAGAGTGAGGGAGAGTTAATCTCAGAGCTCCATCCTTATGAGATCAGGGTTTCACTTGCTCATGGAAGTATAAAGAAATCGATTTGGCTAGAGGGGCATATTATTCATCTGAGAGAGGGCGAACTTCATTGCAGTGAAGGGATTTCCCTAGTGTTTGTTGCAGAAAAGATTGCAGGGAGACAAAGGAGGATTCTTCAAGGGATATTGGCACACTTCTTCAGCTTGGCAGAGACCACTACCTTCAGATCTGAGAGCCGTCGTACAGGATGACGCAGGGGCCATACATCTCTATGCAGAGGCTCTAGCAGAGGAAAATACTGAGTCGTTCTGGTTCAAGGACGTGGGGAGAGGCCGTACTTATGCTGTAAAGGTGGAAAGCTCAGGATTTACTCATTAATTTGGCTGGGCCGAAATTCTTTGTAAGAAATCTCCATATTTCTGCTGCTAATAATAAAATCCACAAATCTGTTGCACTGGTTTTCCCTCGGGTTTTTCCAGGGACTATTTGTCCAAAAATATTTGTGTATATGTGATGTGATTGCTGTTTTCTTCTACTGTTAAGTTCCTGGTTATTAATTTTCTGCTATGCATATTTTATTTGTGAAAATAACCTAGCAGTAACTAAAAATCAGAAAAAGATTGCGGTTTATTTGCTGGGTTTAGAGAAAATTCACAACCTTTACAAAGCCTATACACCAGATATTCATGGAGTTATTGGACCATTCTTTCTTATAGTTAATGTACACACCATTGTCCACAGATCTGTGTGTCAACTTATATCCAGAACTATTTTGTTCTTCATAGCAAAACAATGGGAAATAGAGAGAACAACAAAAGCCTCATCATAAACTTGTACATAAATTTAGCTAATAATAAAATATAATTCTGTGTACTTATAAGCATATTATTTGATGAAACCTTATCCCCAGGGGGTTAGCTCAACCGGCTGTCACCAATGTTACTGGACATTTGGGTAGTTCAGTGCCAGCAAGTGTGCAGTGCACTAGTCTAAAGTGATGGGTTCCCTAGGGATATCATCCATGAATGTGCAGAAGCATCCCTTGGGCTTCCCCGCAAGGTTTTCCTTGGAAAAAATATTCTTTTTGATGAAGCCTTGCAAGTCCAAAATGAAGATGATTACCAATAAATATAAGTATTTATAGAACTACAGCCATGAACAACATGCACATAAGTATTAAGCCAACCCTTGATACAGTCATAGCATGTTGCATTTTATTTGCATAGCTATTTAACATATGAACTACCCAGTAACTGGAAATAGTACTAAATATAAGCCAGGGTTTTGACGCATAATGAAATGTGTTAGACAATGAAGATTTCCATAAGGATATCTCTCATTCACGTGGAGAAATAGGGCCCATTTAACTTCAATAAAATAATACAAAGAAAATATACCCATTACCTTCTCAGAATTGCCCTAATGATATCATTTAACACAGCATAACATACAAGAACTAGTTGCTTACACATTCTGACAACATAAAGGTAGGATTACCAAGGAGATATGGCCAATAGTAAATACAAAGCAATTTTAGGGTTTATTGTTTACAAAATAACCTACACCCATAACTGTAGGGTTTAAACGCATATCCCCGACTCCCTTATTGATATGTAATATGTATATTCTAATGACTAAAAAACATTTATACACAGGTGGAGGGGTAACAAGGGGCTGTGTCACACTGAAGAACCACTAATAGTGAAATATATATATGTGTAACTATTCCTGACATTTTTAAGTGTGCATTCAACTAAAATATTTAAAATTCACTACAGTCTACACAACAAATTGCAAGAATATAATCTTCTCTTATTGTCACATCATGTGTTAACTAAGGTACAAAGGTTAGTAAACATGCATTGCATTCACCCAACAACAGAAAACATACAAATAGGTAACAAATACAAGGAGAAGATAGCAAAAAATACATACTTATCACAAATTTGTTGTGGAGTGCAATGCTCTTCCATTGCCTTTGTTTCTGTGGCTGTACCATATTCATCAGTCCCACAAATATATATCACGTTATACCCCCTCCTACGACAATACCGAGAAAAGACATCGGCACTTAAAACACCTGAAATAAAGCATATACATCAGTAATAAAAACCTGCAGCATAATGCACAGGATGAACAAGCATCAGACAAACCTATTCAACAAATCTAATATTGACTAGATTAAGAAAGGCCTGACAGACAAATTAGTCGCTCTTTATAACGTCATACCACAACAGGATCTCCATTTTGAGTTACATTTACCTAGAGAGTTAAGGAAGTTAAGCTATTAGCAAAAGTGGTGAGAGTCGAGACACCTCAACAAATTACCTGTATCTCACACTTTGCAAGGATCAATTGGCCTATACTGAGGTGGACAATGTCAGAGTTTATGTAGCAATAACTTAATGGTGGAAATCAAATATTTTTAGGGCAATTTTCATCACACGATTTTCTTGTAGAAAATAGACTGTGTTTTCCATATCACTATTTGCAAGGATGTTTCTGAGCATGATTCCATTCTTCTTTAGGACACAATCTCCCATACAAAACAAATGCCAAGGGCACAGAAACATGAACTAAGGATTAGCAACTGACCAGACCAGCAGCAACTCCTGTGGGCATTTTCAGTTTGAATTCAAGGACACAATTTTAGCCAGATTAAAAGCAACTGGTAAGGGTACACATACAGCGAACAATGGACAGTGATTGGTCAGGCCAGCAATGGCAAAACTGGGAGGCTCAAACTTTCAGAGTTCAGATTTTCCCAGTTTGTCCATTCAGCTTCTTTCTAAATGAATCACAGAAAAACCCCAACAGAGAAGTTAGAAACATGAGAAGGCATGCTTTCAGCCTACAAGAAAGACAATGAACAGAATGGCCTCACTGAAAGATCAATTAGAGGGCTTCAAACTGCAGTTTGCTGAGTTGACTGTGATTGTGAAAGAACAGCAACATGAATGAATGACAAAAAACATTCCTTGAGGGATCTGCTAAGATCCACCAAGCTGGAAACATCCCTTCTGAACTCAAACCTATTCTGCCATGAACAAAATTAACAGCAACCTAAAAAGGATTGTTGCTCTTCGAGCAGAATTGGTTGCAAGCAAAGAGGAACAGAAGGAATTGACTGCTAAAAGATGGAAACTGTAAGCATCGCCTCTTGGGTGAAAGTTGGCTAAGGCTCTACGAACTCTAAACATATCATTGTACTGTGTATTGTGATTGTCCTCAAAATCCTTGGAATGATTCAAACTGTATAAACCCCCATAGGTTGACGAAACATATCCAAGTTCATAGTGTTAACTTTTTCGCTCATAGTCCAGATCGCACTCAAAGAATAAAACCTACAGCTACCAAAAAACTGAAAACCTACTTTTCACCTATCAAAATTTCAGATCTGCAAATATTAAAACTCTGTAACATAAATTCAGGAGTACATACTACAGGCACATCATTCTATGAATTAGAACCAGTGTTGAAAAAATCGCCGATTTTTCGCGACATTTTCCCCCTCCCAAAAAATCGCCTTCAAAAAATCGCTAAATTTACAAAAATTCACCGACTTTTACTAAAAAATCGTGAGTCAATGCAAAAAGTCATGGGATGCAAGGAACCCGCGGGGATAAAGAGATTTTTTGGTCTTTCTTTTGCTCATTTGACTTGGTTGCTTGTGGAGAAGGAAGGAGAAGGGTTTGTGGTCTTCCTCAATCATTGTGGAGGCAACTTAACAACCATCATCATCACCATCAAGGATTTCTAAGTGGAGCAAGGGTTCAATTTCATTTTCTAACCGGTGTTGAATCTTCCATTCATAGGTATGTATCTAGATTGTAAATCCCTCCATGTTAATGTTTTTTTTCCATAGATTTTTGCAAGTTTGCTTGCCTCTTTGCTTGCCTACGTTTTGTTTTTTTTTGGGGTCATTTTGCCATGATTTTCATGCCCATAAAACAATGTAATGTTTTTTTTTATGGGACAGCAAGCTTGAGCCTTGCTGTGAAGTTTTCCTCCAACCTCTTATTGCCATTTTTCATTGCTAATAATCTAATTTAGAGGTCTGATTTTTTTTACCAATGGGCTGTTATTCTTTTCTAGTGGGGTTTAATATCATTTTCTTGTTTTTTTGTGCCGTAGGGTTGAATTTTGAAGCTGTCAATTTCATCAAAAAATATGCCGAAGCCTTTGGATCCATTTTGGGTGTATGGGATCCCTAAAGATGGGACAAACCAACAACGATTGAGTTGCAAACTCTGTGGGGTGAATATGTTAGGAGGGATTTGCAGGTTGAAATATCATTTAGCTAAAATCCTCGAGCATGATGTTGAAGTTTGTCATAAAACAAACCTGGAGATTATGAGAAATGCATTTCATTCACTTGAAGCAAAGGATAAAAAGAAAAATGACACAGCGGCAAGGAAGGCCGAACTTTTAGTTAGAAGTTCAACAACAATGTAGTGGGAGGGGCTCCACAGATTCAGGTACTGGGAGGTTTGCACCTTTTTATGTTCCACGAACCACCCCTGGAGCACAGCCTTCCATCAGGTCAGTGTTGAAGAAAAAGGAGAAGAAAGAAGCAGACAGGGTTGTGGGGAGGTGTCTTTTCTGGAGTGACATACCTCTCAACATCACCAAAAACAATCCATTTTGGCAACCGATGTGTGATGCTATTGTTGTTGTTGGCCCAAGGTATAAAAGCCCTACCTTTGAGGAGTTGCGGGGGCCAATTCTTCAAGAAGAAAAGAAGGACATCAACTCTAGATTGGCAAAGTTCAAGCAGTCATGGGAGATCTCTGGATGCACAGTGATGTTTGATGGCTAGATAGATAGGAAGGGTAGGTACCTCCCTTCTCAATTTCTTGGTACATTGTCCTAGAGGTACCATGTTTATCAACTCAATAGATGCATCAACACATGTGAAAGATGCAGCATTGTTGTGTGAGTTGATGGATGCGTTCATCCAGGAGATTGGCATGCATAATGTGGTGCAAATCATAACAGATAATGCAACTAATAAAGTGGCTGCTGGTAGGTTTTTTATGGAGAGGCATCATTCATTGTTTTGGACTCCATGTGATGCACATTGTATTGATTTGATGCTCGAAGATATGGGGAAAACCTCCTTCGTCAAAGAGGTGATTGATCAGGCTAGGAGCGTCCCCAAGTTCATATATAACCATATTTTTGTTCTTAGCCTCATGAGGAGACACACCAAAAACAGGGAGTTGCAACGTCCTGCAATCACTCGGTTTGCCACCAACTTCATTACTCTTCAGTCTTTTCTTCGATGTCAGTTTGAGTTGAAGCAAATATTTGTTTGTGATGAGTGGTCGTGGTGGGATTCTACATATAGCAGGAGAGAGGATGGGAAAGCCATTGCTAGATTGGTGTACAGTGACTCCTTCTGGGAAGGAGTGCAGAAGTGTGATCAGTGAGTGAACCTTTGGTAAAGGTTCTGAGATTGGTTGATAGCGATAAGCCAGCAATGGGCTATTTGTATAAGACCATGGATAGGGCCAAAGAAGCTATCCGAGCTTATTATGTGGGAAAAGGTAGCCACGGGTTTCGTAGACAGATGCTATTATGGGATTTGATTGATACTCGATGGATCGGGATGCTCCATCGACCCATTCATGCAACAACAATTTTCCTCAACCCTACATTTTCCTACAAATGCAACTTTGCTTTTGATGGCGAGGTGATGGAAGGGCTCCATGCTTGTCTTCAGAGGATGATATCTGATGTTGCGATTCGCCTTGATATTAATCGAAAGATAGAGATGTATCGGGATGGTACTGAACTATTTGGCTATGAAGATGTTATTGCTTCAAGGAACATTTTGTTGCCACGTAAGTCATTAGAATTTAGAAGATAGTTCAACTTAAAACTTTATGTTTTTAAAATTCAAATTTCAATTATGTATTTTAAATTTTAAAATTTATTTTAAAGTTCAATTATGTTTTCTTTATGTTATCTTTCTTTCTTATTTGTTGTAGATGTTTGGTGGAAAAACTATGGTGCAAGAGCACCAAATTTACAGAGATTTGCCCTTTGAATCCTAACTCAAACATGTATGTCTTCGGGATGTGAGCGCAATTGGAGTGTATTTGAAAAAATATACTCAAAGAAACGCACCAGGTTAGAACCTATGAGCAATTACATTTATAATTTGTAATTTATGAGTCTATGACCATCTAATATATTATGACCCTCAAAAGCTAAAACTCATTAAAAAATTTATGACCCTCTTACAGGTTAGAGTTCTCACGTCTCAATGACTTGGTGTATGTCCATTACAATCTTCAACTATAGTTGAAGCAAATGGATAGAACACCGGATGTGGATGCCATTTCCTTAGACAATATTGATGTATTGTTTAAGTGGAGGGTGGACTCTAAGATGCCTATCATGGAGGAGACACCTGCATGGTTAGAGGAGGAACCCGAACAACAGCAGGCCTTGGAGGAACAACAGGGAGAGGAGGAGCAGCAGCAGCAGGAGGAGGAGTGGCCTAAAGACATCATGGAGGGTGATGTGCTAGCATCAGCACAACCTTCTACACTTATTGATACACCTACTCCTGCACACACCAGTCGTCATCCACTATCAGATACAGCGCCTTCTACAATCAGGGGCAGGCCTGACAAACAGCCCATTATCTTTTCTCGTAAAAGGGGGAGATGCCCACGTTGATATTAGATAGCTAGCTGCTAGTTTTGTTTCATTTGTCATTGTATATCAGACATCTCCCTCATGATGATGAATCATGAGATACATTTTATAATTATATGTGTGATGTCATTTTGTATTGGAAAGGCCCTTCAGCATTCAATATTGACTTTGATTTATAATTTTTTATTTGGCATCCACTACATATATATCAGTGATTTCTCCATATTTATGTGCCAATGTGTTTATATGATGTTGTTGTTGCTTTATATGTTTAAAATTTTGAAAAAAATGAATATATTTTGTATTTTTTAATGTTTGTCGTGGTTTTCCGATTTTTTGCCGACTTTTGCCGAAACGATTTTTTCTGGACCCTCGCCGACTTTTTGCCGATGCCAACTTTTCAACAGTGGTTAGAACCAAACAGTTAATGGATTAGGCCTGATCTACATCACACAGTAATCTGAAATCTTCAGGACAGCAAGGACAGGCTCCAACAGCAATCACAGAAGCTCTCTATTACACAGAAATTACAACAGCAGCTAACACACAGGTTGCCAATATTTATATCCCAGCAAATCTCAAACACACTAACTCTGCCTCACATTGACTAATAAGCTAATGTGCCCTCCTCTTCTTTATAGACAAAGAAGAGTGGGGGAGTTACATTGGGGAAATAATAAACATAAGTGGAGCAATCCACTTGACAGTGTCAACAACAATAAGTGTGCCCCATCATGAAAGAGAGTAATCCCCTTCATGAATGCACCCCACTAGTCATAGTAATGCGCCCTACTGCCGAGGAGTAACCACCAGCATTTATGACAGTCCACTACTAAAGCACCCACATAGGAAAGTGCGCCCTCTAACAATTGAAGATGATCTCATGCATGCACCCTACTTCATGAATGCACTGTAACTCCCTAAAAAACAAAAACAAGACAAATGGACTTATAAGGTAAACTCGCCCCATGAAGATCCCCTTCACTAGTGTACCCTCTCTCTCCAACTCTGCAATCTCTGTTGATGCAAGCCCAGAAATCAAGGAGAAGAACTTCAAAGTTTAAAAAACACATAATCTAATACTCCCTCTTTGAGAGGAAGGTGATTTCCACCAAATCAAGTCTCTCCTTGGGCATCTCAAACTCCCCTTAGCTAGGGGCTTAGTGAAAATATCAACCATCTGTAAATATATATGAATGTATTGTATTCCTATACTAGAGCACCCTTCTAAACTCTATCTCTCATAAAATAGTACATGATATCAATGTGCTTGGAGTGATCATGAAATACTGGATTCTTAGAGAGCATGATACAACTTTCATTGTCACAATAAACAAACAATGGGCTCCAGCATTTGATCGGTCACCTCTGCAATCAATTTGCAACTCCAGATGGCCTCACAACAAGTAGAAGAAGTTGCCATATACTAAGATTTAGCTGAATTGAGTGCAATTGTCGCCTACTTCCTGCTGAACCAAGAAATCATACCTGATCCCAAGCTTAAACAATAATCATGAGTATTATTTTGAGCACCTACATCTCTAACCAAATCTGAATCTACAAAAATGTCGCAGCAACTCGCCATCTCCAGAATACCATGCCATATTGGATTGTGCCCTTCAAATATCTGAGCACATGCTTACCAGCTTTCCAATGAGACTGGCAAGGCTCAACCATAAACTTGTTCAATGTATTCACTGCATAGAAAACGTTCGGCCTATTATTCACCAAGTACATCAAGGACCCAATTAATTGCAAGTACAAAGTAGGGTCAACCAAATTAGTGTCTTCATCACAAATCAACTTAAGATTTG
Source organism: Picea engelmannii (assembly GCA_009831015.1). NCBI lineage: Eukaryota > Viridiplantae > Streptophyta > Pinopsida > Pinales > Pinaceae > Picea > Picea engelmannii. The sequence continues at coordinate 3,199 of ML836690.1, read as the reverse complement.
GTACCATGGGTGTGATCAAGGGTTTACAGTCAAGCATCTGAAATCTCTTCAGAATCTCCGTAATGTGCTTCCCTTGACCAAGGAAGACTTCACCTGCACCTTGCCATACCTTCAGACCCAAAAGGTAATGCAGAAGACCAATATCCTTCATATATCAAATTCACAAGCCAATTTCTTCGTACACCACATAATGAGCTTCTCAGAACTCACTGTAAGAAACAAATCATCTACATATAGCACCAAGACAAACAAATCAATCCCATCATACCAAGAATAAAGATTTGTATCTGCACAAGTCTTTGAGAAACCTAGATTTAACAAGTACTCGTCTATCCTAGATTAACAAGCTAGTGGTGCCTGCTTCAACCTATAAAGGGCCTTCTTCAATCTAAACACATATATCTCACCCATGCACCTCAAACCCTCTCAACATACACACACACACACACACTTCCTCTTCAATCGCTCCATTCAAAAAGGCAGTCTTTACATCCGTCCGGTAAAGTGGCCAACCAAAATGCAATTGACATGATGGCAAGGATAGAAGTATAATCAACAAGAGAAAAAGTTTCATCTTAATCAACTCCCTCTTTCTAAGGAAATCCTTAGGCTACAAATTTGACCTTGAACTTTTTGATTCTTCCATCAACAGCATTCTCTATCTTGTATAATGATTGAGAATCAATCATTGACTTCCCAATCAGCCTTGGAATAATCTCCCACACATCATTCTTGATTATGGAGTTGTACTCCTCTGTCATGGCATCCTGCCATACTTGCTCTGCATCTACCTCCTCAGAGTTGGAAGGCTCTATCTCAAGAATGGAAGACATTAGTGCAACATAAGTAAGAAATTTTTTAGGGGATGGACTCAATCAAAAAGAAGCCTTTAGCGCTCCTACTTGCTCTTGTACATCCTATAGTGTCTATGTAAACCATCTCAACTTTTTAGCCATACAGGTCAAAGGTAGGTTTAGAGGTATTTGTTCCTTCACTAGAGCTTGGTTGATCTAAATCTAATTTCCCCTACTCTTTCAGATCAGCAAGTGGAACAACAAGGTTTCTTCCTTACTCAAGCTTTGCAAGAGTTTCCTAGGACTTGGAGGACTATCCACCTCCACAAATTTCACATCTTGGCTCACTATTGTCTTTCATTGTGCTCGAACATAGATCTAGTAAGCTTTGGAATCTCACTGTAACGAACAAAGATACCCTTGATACTCGAGGGTTCAAGGTTAGTCCTCTTCTCATCAAGGACAAGAATATAAATAGGATAACCAAATATATGGAAATGTGATACCCCTAGTTTTTCACCGATAAAAGCTTCTTTTAGAGTCTTATCCTTCCAAATCTTATGAGGACATCTATTCAAAATATACATTGTAGTATTACATGCTTTCGCCCAAAGACATGAAGGCAAATCCGTGTCAAGGATCATGACCTCTGCGATCTCGATCATGGACCATTTCCTCCTCTCTACAACCCATTTTGTTGCAAGTTGTAAGGCATTGTCAACTCCCTCTTGATCCTTGCATCCCTGCAACAAGCATCAAATAATTAGGATGTGTACTCTCCTCCATTATCAAGTCTCAACACTTGATCTTCTTGCCTATTGGATTCTCGAGCAAGGCCTTGAACTTTGTGAACTTGTTGAACACTTCATCCTTAGTCTTCGTAGAATAAATCCAAGTTTTACATGACGAATTGTCAATAAAGAAAACATAATAAAAGACTACATGTTAATGAGGAGGAGAACACAGGTCCACAAACATCTGAATGTATCAAGTCAAGAATACCTCTTCACTTCTACTAGTTGGATGGAAATGTAGCTTTTGAATGTTTCTTGAATGCACATCCCTTACGCACTCCAATCTTCTCAATCTTAAAGTCTATCCTTCAAGAGAGGAAGGGCTCCATAGTACAAGTGGCCAAGGAACTTATACCACAACTCACTAACTGGCCACTATCATGCACTAGAACTCCATGCTTTAAAGGATCAACGAGGAGTCTATAGAGGCCTCCTCACACACCTTTAGCCAAAACCTTCCTAGGATCTTAGCTACAATCTTTGATGGTGCACTCTTAATCATTGAATTCAATTACACATGTCCTATATGTGATAGCTGAAACTGAAAGGAGATCTTTCGTCAAACTAGGAACAAACAGAACTTTAGTGAAATCAAGAACATCACCTAAGGACATTCGGAAAGATGGTCCCTTTTCCAATCACTAATAAGGTTGCATCATCACCCAACTCCACTTACATGCCTCCCTCTTTCTCTAAAACTTGTTGAAGATCTTCCAATTAAAGGTCATGTTCCTAGAAATTCCACTATCCACATAACAATGAAAACATCAAAAGTCGTATTGGTGGACAAACAAGATGTTGAATTTTCACTATGCTTGGCTCAAGCATGAGGTTTATTTCAATTTTAGCATTTACTTGAACCATAAACAAATGCAGCTACACCATTAACAATTGTTGCTATAACCAAGATCAAAAGAAGAAATACCATGCACAAGAACACAAGAAATATCCTAGGAAACCCTTCTCAACAAGGAAAGAAAACCCCACAATCCTTTGCTATATTCTCAAGAGAAAAACCTCCCACACCATAGACCTAGCACACAAAAGGGTGTTCACCAAAACCAAGAAGCTAGCACCCAAGAGAGGTGTGCACTTCAGCCCTAGAATATGTACTTGCTGAAATTTCCAAATCACATGTGTGTTGTGTGTTTCCTCAATGGGGAAATCACCTTTATTTATACTAGACTGGACACATCAAAAGTGGTGTCTATTGCACAACAAGGCCGACCTCAATAACTCAGAATATAATTAATAATTACAATATTAATTATCTTTTACATTAATTATCTTTCACTTTATGGTGGGGCCGACCTGTACCCTTTACATCACAATTAGGGTTACAGGTAAATCTTACTCTTAGACAATATAGCAAGGGATCTCACACACCCACTAGTGCTCAACCACTAGGGGCACGTCCACCTTTGCTCAACCACAGGGACGTCCTACTCAACAGATCTCTATCTCACTGAGTCTCACAAGAGAATCATCTGGAGTACCACATCGTCTCAACTCTCTACACAGAGGAGAACGATACACCCATCACATGTGCACCTTCACCCCTCACAGGGGTACACATCGTTTCATCTCAAACGACACACCCATCTCATGGGC
>ML836689.1:57164-74555 GCA_009831015.1 Picea engelmannii | reverse complement strand
TGATATTGTTTTTGGAAGTTTGAATTAAATAAAAGGGAGCGCAAAAAGGAGCTCAAAGCAATCTTTCAAGTTCAAGGTCTTTGAAGTTGAGGAGGGGAAAATTCAATCGGCTGCAGCTGTAGCAATTCAGCACAAGAAAAACCAACACAAGATGAGATTCAGCTCTAAAACTTGATAGCTTTCATTGCTTCTCGAGAGAGATTTAAATATACAAAATTTACTAATAATAGACAATTGAAATTAGCTCTTCTAGCTTTCTTCACTAACTACAACTAACTGAAACTCTTCTAGAGTCTAAAATTAAAACTTTCCAAAAATAGCTACAGTAAAACTTTCCAAACATAACTACAAGAGTAATTATATTCTAACACTCCCCCTTAATTACTATCGCTAACAATTCTAACACTAACCATCACATCTTGACAATTAATACTGCCTCTATAGGCTTACAAAATCCATAACATGATGGTCTATTGGTCTAAGTCTCAGCTAGGCTTATAATACTTGATATCAACTAAAAACAATCGTCTTACCTTCTTTACTTCATGCTATTGTAGTTTGTACTCTCTATGCTTTACAAGATTTTTCTTCCTTCTGCTCCAAACTTTATTTTCGGCATAACTTTTCTTCTTCTTCTTCAAGTTGAGCATTCCTCTGCTCGTCTTCTTCAATATTTCTTCATCATTTTTGTCTTCTTCATCTGATTCTTCTTCTACATCTGTTTGTACTTTAGCTACAACTGATCTAACATTTTTGTCAACCTCTGTGAGATCAAAAGCATACTTTTCACTTTCATCTCCTCTTCCACTGCTACAATAACTTTTAACAACTTCAATAGTTGTCTTTATTTTTTGTGTTCCTTCTTCTGCTGCAGTGATGACAACTTTTCCACAACCACTTTAATACTTTCTCTTTGCAACCATTTCCTCAAGATATACTAATTCATCATAAAATTCAACACTCACCATAACTTTTCATTCATGGCTTCAACAACTTCCATTGCTAGATTCTCTTCACATTTTGCTATTGCTGCAAAGGTAAGGTAGTTTCATTTTCATCTTCAACTTCAATTTCATTATCGATATGTGTATCTACACAGTGGGATTCACTTTATTTACCATGTTCATGTTTTGCATCTCGTACAAAGTCACATTTTTCTTCTACAATTTCCTCAACAAATTTTTCTGCAATGTTCAGGACAAGTGCAGCCTCCATATCTTGTTTATTTTCTTTTCCATCAACAAGTTCTTCCATAGCTTCTTCAATTATTTCTACAATGTCAAATTCTTCTACTACTTCTATTACAACAATCACTTCATCAACAATTGCAACTATTTGTAACTCAGCTTGATGTTGATCGGTGTTTCTCCCCCTTTCATTGTATGTCATCTCCAGAATATCCCAAGCTTCTTTGGACCTGGTTGCTCCTGAAATTTTGAGAAAATTCTCTAATCCAAGCTTGGCTAAATTAGAAACAATGCTACTTCATCATCCTTCTTATTTGCTATGAATTGATCCTTGTGTCTTAAATCATGGTCTCATAGGCTCCATAAATAGAGGGCTCTTTAAACTCTTTCAACACAATATCTCATAAATCTTTTGTAAATAGTCTCATTATCATCTTAATAGCCTAAAAATCATAATTTTTAAGAGAAACACTGAGAAATGATGGTAGATAAGAATCACTCCAAAATCCATACTCATAATTAAAATTCACCACAAAATGTCAATCCTCCATCTACACTATATTGGAAAATGTATCTTACATAATCCAATTTTCCAATAGTAAACAATCCTATGTCCACACTATATTGGAAAATATATCTTACATAATCAAATTTTTCAATAGTGAACAATCCTATGTCCACACTATATTGGAAAATGTATCTTACATACTCAAACTTATTACACATGTGAAAATTGGGATCTATAACTCTACAAGGCTACTACTTGAAGAAACTCTAAAATTACCTAAAACTTTTGATTTTACCCATCTACAGTATACACTCAATACAATCTAAACCCTTTAATTATTACCATTCAATGAATGATACAATCTAAACCCTTTAATTATTACCATTTAATGAATGAATAGACTTCATATAAACCCATAAAAAGAGAAACCCTCAATTTAAGTAATTACCATACATATACATACATACATATATCCACAAAGAAACTCTCATGGAAAATAAAATCTCAGGCCAAATAAAAGTATACGAACTTCAATTCCTTATTTTGTCTTGAACGCAAAGATAACCTTAATACATACTTTCCATAAGGACAGCAAATTTCAGCGCCCTATCCCCGGAAATTTCTTTAAGGAGACTCTTGGCAACGGCTAGGGTATGGAAAATAGTCGCTCTCCCTATTCCAGCAAAAGCCGACAGCTTTGGCGGCTCTCAGCTAAAGGCTCCTTTGGCGGCTCTCAGCTGCTTTGAAACCCTCCAGCCGCAATTTCCAGCGATCCATTGTCTAAGTGAATGCTCCACTCGATTTTCTGCTATCTGCAATTTTCTATTTTCTGCTATCTGCTGCTTGCTTTCTAGCTTTACTGCGATCTGTAGTCTCCTCTTTAGCTCTCGACCTCCTCTCTGATATGCTGCAGGCTTGGTCTCTAACCCCACGCTTTGATACCAATTTGAAGGTGGAGGGGCGAATTCAATTGGCTGCAGCTGTACCAATTCAGTACAAACACACAAAAAAAAAACCAACAGACGACGAGGAAGTAATTATATTTTGACATGAAGTTGTTCCACCCAATGAAGTGTTTTTAGAGGGTAATGCTATTGCGATTTCTTTGGAGACGAATGGCATATGGGTACGTACTTTAACCCTTACCTTGATTGAATCCTCGAAGCACGCAGAGACTGATTTCAGATGTGGAGGAGGAGGGGACTGAATTACTGAGTATTAAAAGAGGAAAACCGAAATTCAATATCTCTCGAAAAATGTCCAACGCAACGAGTTTTCCATTCATCCTTAGAAGAGAAAGATATTGTTACAGCTGATGGACAGTTAGAATGGTGTCTAATATGTAGTCCACGCTCTGTACTGCTTCTTTCAGGACAATAGATAAATTATTCACTTCAAATAATTAGCACACAGAAGGGTTTAGAACTATCCCTTTCCTGATATTGTTCAATTAAACTGATACACCTGCATCTTTTAAACATTTGTTGCTACTACAATACGCATAGGCATTGAGGACTTCGAGAGTTTCTTTCTTCTTGCTCTCACACGATCTTTTCAACATACATGAAGCCCGAAAACTTTGGCAATCTTTATTTTTAACAGTCATTTAACTATTTTGTGTAAACTTTTGTATTGAATACTGTAATCATGACTAATAAGCCTCAATTAATATCCTCAGTAATGATGATTTATCTGTAACTAGAACTGGAGAGTACTGGAGTAATCATTGTTTAGGGTATCGGAGGAGGTGCCATTATGATTATGGTGATTTGTCACATTACACTAAAGATAATGTGAAACCTACTATCCTATTCAGTAACACTGTAGAGGAACAAATTTAGATACTGCTCAGTGGCTCACTACAAATAACTTCGACATGCCCCTACTAACCTGTCCTTCTAAGTTCACAGTCTTTGATATATATGTATATATATATATATATGATATGGCTAAATTTTCAACTCACCTGACGGTTTTAAGGATTAAGAAACTGTAACTCCTACATATAACAGAGGTGAGGCTCGTTCCAGCAGATTCACCAGGATTCGAATCATAAACATAGTTTACGAACCATGCATTGCCATTAGCGATTAGTTTTACAATTGAAACTGAAATATAATTAATTAGCAGATATCCATTTTATCCCCAATTGACCTCTATAACAAGATCCATAAGAAGAGATCCAATAGCATCAATGTCGTTAAATAGGTTAGTTTTTTGGGATGGCCATATTTCTTTTAAATGGTATATAACATGATCCAAACTCGGAGGTCAAACAACATCAATGAGGTTAAACATGCTTTCTTTGGATGGCCATACTTCTTTTAACTGGTTGGTTTGGGCGTTAGAGATATACTATTTAGAACACAACACCAAGTATATAGGGAACCTGACTTCTCTCAGTTGGCTTCGCAATGTTACACAAAAATGCAAAAGATCGATTTGAAAAATGTACGTAAGAAATCCAACATACCTGTGCACTATATCTTTAAATTTCTCAGCGTCCATGGAGATCACGAAAATGAGTTCTCTGCTAAAAATGGATCAATGAGCATGGTTACAAGGTAGACCAAGACCAAGATCCATATAATCATATAGATGTTGCAAAATGAACTAAGTGTTAGAATATTGTAATTATAATTACTATCACTAATCAACGTAGAGAGTTCTAGATGAGCTGTGTTGTGAGTCTCCCACCTAAACAGATTTCCTCACCTAGATCTTTCTAGAAAACTGTTTTAGAGTATTTTCCTATATGTACTTATATCTCATTTCTAAAGTAATGCAAGTATGAAGTGTAGCAACAATTCAAGATATTGTTTTAAAGATATTTTTTTGATAGTTAGTTGTTGACGCTGCCTCGTTCCGAGCAAGGTTGGAGCCATCCTCACCAGTAAAGTCAAGCTTTTTGCATGGGTTGATAAATATGTGGTTATATTAAATCTGTGACTCATCAATCAATACATTCTTGTTGAGTGATGGTGAATGTTTTTTCAAAAATAAATTGAATTTCTGGTGAAGGATCTACTAGCTAATCATAATGTTTAGCAAAATCACAATTTTGTCTTTTAAATTTTCTTTTGTTAAAAATAAAAAATAAAAAAAGTGGCTTCAAAAAACCAACCAAATTTGGGTTCTCACAAGGAAAAATTACAAAGTTTGGGTTTCTACAAGGAATAATTACTAAGTTTGGGAAACCAAAATGAGGACATTATTACAATCTTAGGGTGTTTGGGATTTTTGTAGTTCATGCCTATGTAGAAACAGCCGAACAAGCCTTGACAAATGGTCAAAAATATCAGATCAGAGAAAACAAGAAGGATGTAGAAGCACAATATCTCATACAAATGGCTTGGATGAAAGCATATTTCCCAAGATCTCAGCAGCTAAATTCTGAAAGACAGTTTGGGACATCTTAAAGACCAACTATCAACGAATTACCAAGGTAAAGAGAATCAATTTGCAGACTTTGAAAATGAATTTTGAGAATTTGAAGATGAAGTAATTAGAGTCAACAAACCAGTTCACAGCCCTAGTGATAAACTTTGTAAACCAATTAACAATGAATGGTGAAGAACTTCTAGATCAAGAAGTGGTAGAGAAGGTTCTTAGAACGTCTCCTAACAACTTTCAAGCAGTGGTTGTAGTCATTGTGGTAGAAAAAGTTCTTATAACATTGCCTAACAAGTTTGATGCAGTGGTTGTAGTCATTGAAGAGTCTTAAGGACTTGACACAGTTATCAATAGATGAGCTGTTAGGATCTTTGTTATCCCATGAATCCAAAATAAATAGGAATGATGAGTTCTCTTTCGAAAATGCAATCAAATCTTACTTTTCTATATGAAGATGCATAGGAAGATCAAGGTGAAGAGGCAAGGGCAGGAGCAGTAGAAGTAGTAACCAAAGAAATAGTAAGGAAGATTCAGAACAAAAAAGAAGACATATCAAAACCCTCATAGCTCAAGGGGACTAGAAACAAAAGCTCACAGTTAAATAAGAGGTATGACAAATCCAACATCAATTGTTTTCATTGTAATAAGTTAGATCATTATGCGTCAATGTAGAAAAAAGAACGTTGACCTTAACAAACAAGAAGAAAACTATTCTAACACCTTTGAGAACTATGAAGACTCTTTACTCCTTGCAATGTTGCCTAAGAGACTTCTAATAATATTTGGCTTATAGATAGTGGGTGTAGCAATCATAAGATAAGAAATATAAGCCTAATTGCAAACCTAGATGATTCATTAAAGCCTGAAGTGAAATTGGGGACAAACAATATTATAAATGTTAAAAGGAATGGTCAAGATCCTCACCAAACAAGGAAAAAAAATGCACATACCAGTTGTGTACTATACCCCCATATTTGAAACAAAACCTCATTAGTGTTGGCCAACTTACCCAAAAAGGTTATAAATTATAATGTCATTTTTAAGGAAAATTATTGTTTTATATATGACATACCTCCCAATAAGATGTTGATTGTTAGGGTGAATATGACAAAGAATAGAATGTATCCTCTTGCCATGCATTATGGTAGACATGATGCCTCATTTGCCCAAAAAACAATATATTTGGAAGAATTTTGGTTGTGGCATTTCAAATTCGGTCATCTACATTTTGATGGCCTAAAATTATTGCAATGGAAAAAGATGGTTAAAGGTTCAGTTTCCCTATAGGAGTGTCTTATAGAACAAAGGCACAAAGGCACCCTTGGAGCTAGTTCATACAGATTTGTGTGGCCCGATGCAAACCTAATCACTAGGAGGAAGTTACAAATTACTAACCTTCATAGATGATTACAACAAACGGACTTGGTTGTAATTTCTTGCAAAGAAATCTAAAACTTTTGACAAGTTCATAGATTTAAAGGCATTGGTGGAGAAACAAAGTGGCCATCAAATTAAAGTGTTAAGATCGTATATAGGAGGTGAATACGATTCAATTGATTTTCTTTGTTTTTGCAAGCAACATGGACTCAAAAGACAATTTCTATCAAGGTATACACCACAACAAAATGGTGTAGCTAAAAAGAAAAACAAAACCATTAAAAATATGGATAAAAGCATGCTAAAAGTAAAACATGTTGATATTGAGAAGGGGGTGAATTAATATCAAGTACAATTTAGCACTTTTTACAACTTTACTTTTCAATCAAAGAATGTATTGAATATACAATAGGAGCAGATGAAGAAATACATAGTGCACAATAGATTTACATGGAAATCCACCAAATGTTTTTCTTATATAATAAAAATATTACATTCAAAGGAAGCTACAACTTCCAAGATTTTCCAACACCAACTGGAAGGAAGCACCAACACCCTAGTTTATAGGCTCCAACTTCAAGGAAGCTACAACTCTCTAGATTCCCCAGCTCCAACTAGAAGGAGACTCCAACCCCCTTTCATTGCCCCTTCCTTCCACTCTTAAATGTGTATATAAAAGAATCAACCTGTCATAGCCAAGTTCCAAGACTCCTGTGGTCTATTGTAGATTCACGTGAACAACTTGTTGATGTCACTTGTCAGTTTGTACCTGCCCAAAACACAAATCCACGCTTTGCTCTATTGTCAACCCGTGGACATCTGCGCTTTACTCCACTGTGACCCACGGATGACCTCAGAAAACTCCTTTCTCTCCTCAACATCCTTTCTCCTAGGCCAGATTTGCTTTGTTGAGCTCGTCAATCATCCTAGCACAAGTGCAGACCCACTTATGCTAGCTCCATACACAAATACACACTTGCTTGGATGAACAAATGAGAGGTTCTTGATGTGTATTTATACTTTTTTAAGTGCCTCCTTTATTTGACTTTAGGGCCGACCTATAACTTTTTGTTGCAACAATTTTTTCTCCTTCAATTAATTTTGGGGACGACCTGTATATTCTCGTCCATACTTCGGGGCTTCATGACCACACCTCTGGGGCTTCTTGTAGATTTCTTCAAAGCATCTTCCCATGAGGGCCATGCTTAAAGCTACGCCATAAGGGGACCACTTTGGAGACTTCTTTAAATACACCCATCACTTCTAGGGGCTTCTAAACTTCTTCTAGAGTTGACATTAATGACAGCCAATTTTCCAACAAAACATTTGTCAAGTGATTTTTCGAGAGAAGCAGTAGCTTTGCTCTGTTTATGTTTTGAACAGATCTCCCACTATAATTGTGAAGACCAAAGTCCCACAAGAAGCATGAAGAGGTATAAGCTAGAGTGTGGCACACTTAAGAGTATTTGGTTATGTGGCATATGCTCATGTGCCTAAAGGGTTGAGAAGAAAGTTTGATGACAAAAGTGAAAAGTGCATCTTTCTTGAGTACAATGATTAGTCTAAGACATAGAAATTGTATAATCCAATTACAAAGAAGGTTATAATCAGAATGGAAGTTGAATTCAAAGAAGACGAAGCATGGGATGGCACCATAAAAAAGAATATAATTGTTGGAGTAGTGTTGGTGTTTTGTTCCACGCTTGTATCCGCGCGTCCTTCTTAACACTGGGGAGTTTAGACCCAAGGTTTGTCCAGAGTTGACGAACAAAACCCCCAAAGCATCGACATATCAAACTTTGACCGAGGTTGAGGAAGGTCTCACCCGGTATGCATAGAGGATCAGAGAAACAATAAGGTCTTGTGATAGGAATGAAGGCTAAACACAAAGAAATTATCCCACTATAACTGTGAAAAACAAAGTCCCACAAGATGCATGAAGAGGTATAAGCTAGAGTGTGGCACACTTCAGAGTATTTGGTTGTGGCATATCCTTATGTGCCTAAAGAGTTGAGAAGAAAGTTTGATCACAAAAGTGAAAAGTGCATCTTTCTTGAGTACAGTGATTAGTCTAAGACATAAATCATATAATCCGATTACAAAGAAGGTTATAATCAGAAGGGAAGTTGAATTCAAAGAAGAAGGAGCATGGGATGGCACCATAAACAAGAATATAATTGTTGGATTAGTGTTGGTGTTTTGTTCCACGCTTGTGTTCACGCGTCCTCCTTAACACTGGGGAGTTTAGACCCAGGGTTTGTCCAAAGTTGACCAACAAAACCCCCAAAGCATTGACATATCAAACTTCAACCAAGGCCAAAGAAGGTCTCACCCGATATGCATAGAGGATCAGAGAAACCATAAGGTCTTGTGATAGGAATGAAGGCTAAACACAAAAATATCGATCGAGCTTGGCATTCATGCGACTCATATCTGACAAATTAATAGGACTACGAAGTAAAAGAATGGACACACATAGCCAATTCATGCATAATAGACACATAAGAGATCAAAATTGCCATATCATTATTACCATTCATTCCATTACACAGAGGCATACATTAAGTACACTATATATGACAGCCACAAGACTTCATATCTTCATTTATATAAATTCTCAAAAGTACAACAACTGCGTTGTGCGTAATCTCTCAAAAACTCATACATACAACAGACACAAATTTATATTCAGAGACATTACAATAATACAACAGACTCGAAGTGAGCTCAATCCTAAGGACTTAATGAATCTCCTCTAGAAAATCTAGCTAGCCCTATTTCTAATATCATTGCTTCCTTTTATAGCTTTCTCTTGTCGGGAGTTTTGTTTCTTTTTTCTCTACTCCACTCGCTTCACTGACAAAAATATCTCACAATCTTCTAGTACCTTCTTGCAATAAAACAATGCATAGGACTTGGGGCAATATTAACTGTCATGCCAGCTCATCTATTGTCAGATCCATGATCCCTTGTGTTGCTCGCAATAATCGTTCGAGACGATTTCCCAATGATGTTTTCTTCATTCCGACGTGCGTCTTCTTGATTTCTGATGCAACTAACAAAACCCTGATTAACACGCAATTGATACCTCTTAGGCTTGGTGCACAATATCAAAACTTGGTCCTACGCACATATCTTGCCATTCCTTGCGCATAAGCTTAGGCACGCAAAAAACTTTGGAATGAGCACGCATAACTTCGTTTGTGCGCACGCACAAAATGAACCCATAACTTTGGGTGCCAATCGGCCCTTACCACTATTATTTGGCTCGTTCTCGAGCCAACTGCTGTATGGAATTACCTCTACAACAGACGACACAATTCTTTTGACTTCCTCCATGAAGTCCTTATATTGGCGCGCAACCTCATTCAAATGGCCCTCGAGATCCTTCATAAGTTTAATAGCTTCCTCGTCATCCATTGTTGAGACCTAAGAGGTCGTCATGTTTGTGATGTTGAGTTTCTCGATGAGAGGGTCGACATTAACTTAGGTTTCAGAGAGCTTAGTATACCAGACCAAGGCCTCATCGACCAATGAAGTGATCAGCTCTTACATAGTCTACTGCTCAACTTGAGTTGTAGTGATCTCCTTCATTCCAACAACAATGGAGAGAATTACAACGATGTGCTCCTTGGGAGGAAAAGAACCCACCTCTTGTTTTTGTTGTGCAACCTTGGCCTATGTTGTTCGATTCATATCATAGAGAGTAGTGAGATCGAGAAGGCTTTGTAAGTGAACCCACAAGTTGAAGCTTTGAGTAACCATCGTGGCGAACCCTTGGGCATGATCTCAACCCTCCTTAATGGTTGCTACGACCCGACAACGGAACCATTTGTTGGCGTTTTGATCCACTCTTGCGCGCATCCTTCTTAACACTAGAGAGTTTAGACCCATGGTTCATCCAGAGTTGACTAGCAAAAACCTCGAAGCATCAGCGTATCAATCCTCAACCAAGGTCGAGGAAGGTCTCACCCAAGATGCAAAGAGGATCACAAAAACCATAAGGTCTTGTGATAGAAATGAAGGCTAAACACACAAAGATCCATAAGGGTTGGCATTCATGGGACTCATATATGACAAATTATTAGGACTAAGAAATAAAACAATACACGCACACAACCAACTCATGCATGATAGACACAAAAGTGATCAAAACGGCCAATTCATGCATGATAGACACAAAAGAGATCAAAACTATTGTATCTTTATTACCAGAGTGATTCCATTACATAGAGGCATACATTAACTAGACTATATATGACAACCTCAGGACTTCATATCTTCATTTATATAAATTCCCAAAAGTCCGCTAGAAAATATATCTAGACCTATTTCTAATATCACTTCTTTTATAGGTTTCTCTACTCGGGAACTTTATCTCTTTCTGCTCTGCTCCACTCGCTCGACGGACAAAACTTCCTCGCACGCTTCTGACACCTTCTTGCAATCCACCCAACCTTTAGGAATTGGGGCAATTTTAAATGCCTTGTCAACGCATCTTTTGTCAACTCCACGATCCCCTGTGCTGTTGGCATTAATCATTCGAGAGGATTTCTCGATTATTCTTTTCTTGATTCTGACATGCGTCTTCATGATTTCCGATGCAACTGACAAAATCCATATCGACGCACATTTGATAACCTCTTAGACTTGGTGTGTGATATCAAAACTTGATTTTGGTACATATCTTGTCATTACTCACACATTAGCTTAGGCGCGGGCAGAACTTTGGAATGAACATGCACAACTTCACTTGTGCATGCGCGCAAAATGAACCCAAAAATTTGAGTGCCAACAAGCAATAATACTTCAAACAGAAGATGAAGTAGAGGAACATATTGCACAAGGTGGACAACAAAGTTCGCAAACTCAATCATGAGTCATAGGTACTCCAACAAAGACTCCAAGAAATTATGTGTTGATTTTTCAATAGAGATGATATTGTGTGTGTATATATATATATAATATGCAAACGGATCACAACTGAAAGATAGTTATACACAGAACAACAACATATATATCCTCAGGAAAAACCTCAATGGGGAGAAAACCCTACAAAATTTCATCAATATAGATTCCTCCAACATGTACAATGTCATACAATGCTCTTTCATGAAATCAAGACCAAAGAGACCCAGACACGAACCAAGAATAACCTCCTAGATAAGTGTGTACTACTCTCTTGTACTAATATTCAATGAGTGATCAAAATGAATCGATATAACCTCTATTTATACTCTAAAAGACCTAAAAGACATGACTTGTCAATAAACCCTTTCACAATTACACTTAGGAATAACCAATACAATTACACTTAGGAATAACTTCTAAAATTACATAAAATATCAACACTCCCTCTTAATGAGGAAGGTATTCTATCCGGCACAAACTCTAACACTGTTTCCATCCACACTAGCTCACAACCATTGACTGTCGAACACACAAATATATACATCACAAGAAATCCATAGTGACTTCACAGCATGCATCCAAGTCTAGTGGGTAGCTCTCCAATAGCTACAACATGTCATCATGAAACTATCGAACTTCCCGCAGAAAAATCAGATATTTTTATGCATGACATCTTGTACCCTGCGATAACATCTATACCTCGTCTCTTCAACATGTACCCAGGGTCGATGGGTAGCTCTCCAATAGGCAAAACATGCCATCGTAACATCCACAAGAAATCCATAGTGACTTCACAACATGCATCCAGGGTCGGTGGGTAGCTCTCCAATAGCTACAACATGTCATCATGTAACTATCGAGTTTCCCACAGAAAACTCGGATATCTTTATGAATGACACTATTGGGCCGGTGGGTAGCTCTCCAATAGCTACAACATGTCGTCATGAAACTATCGAATTTCCCGCAAAAAACTCAGATATTTTTATGCATGACATCTTGTACCATGCGATAACATCTATACCTCGTCTCTTCAGCATGTACCCAGCGCTGATGGGTAACTCTCCAATAGCTAAAACATGCCATAGTGACATCCACAAGAAATCCATAGTGACTTCATAGCATGCATCCAAGGCCGGGGTAGCTCTCCAATAGCTACAACATGTCATCATATAACTATCGAGTTTCCCACAGAAAACTCAAATATCTTTATGAATGACATCTAGTACCCTGCAATAACATCTATACCTTGTCTCTTCAGCATGCATCCAGGGCCGATGGGTAGCTCTCCAATAGCTACAACATGACATCCACTAACCTACGATAACATCTGAATCCATCACTCCCTCTGAAGAGGGACTATGTCAAGCTTGTCCCTGAAGTACTCGAACTTCATCCTTGACAACGACTTTGTCAGCACATCCGCAACCTACTCATCAGTAGCCACATATTGGAGCCTCATTGCTCCCTTCTGCAATATATCCCTTATATAGTGATACCTAATTTCGATATGCTTCGACTTATCATGAAACACGGGGTTCTCTGAAAACTTTATAAAACTTTGGTTGTCGCACAAGATACAAGTGGCCTCCATCGCAATATCGAATAATCCAGTCAACAATTTCCGAAGCCATACGGCTTCGAGACTTGTTGCACATCCTGCCACATACTCTGCCTCAGATGTACTGACTACTACAGATGACTGCTTCTTACTTATCCGTGAAACCATACCGGATCCCAAAGTGAAGCAACTTCCTAATGTACTTTTTCGGTTTGCAACATTACCAACCCAATCTGAATCTGAATATCCAAGTAGACTTATCTATTGTATCTTTAAGGTACCTCATCCCATGTTTTACTGCAATCAAGTGAACATGTTTGAGGTGAACCATGTACTGACTCGGGGTATTCATAGCAAAACATATATTTGGTCGTGTATTCATCAAATACATCAACGAACCCACCATCTGCCTATATAACATAACTTCCATAGTCTCTGAAGTCATATCCTACAACGACTTCAAATTTGATACCATAGGTGTAGCCATTGCCTTGCAATCCAATATCTAGAACCTCTTTAGGATTTTCACTACATACTTCCCTTGACCTAGGAATATTTAACTAATCTTTTTCCATACCTCTAGTCCCAAGTAATAGTGCATCAGACCAAGGTCCTTTATATTGAACTCAGAGGCCAACTCCCTCTGTCACTGAAAACTCTGATTGTCCAGTCTGCCTCACTAGCTACTCACTCTGTGACTCTATGACAATATTTCCATTTTCCAAGGCACACAACGTCATGGTAACCACCACATCAACACATTGACACAAGCTTCATGTGATCTCAACTACAGAGGGTTTATCATTGCTTCTTATGTCCATCTCGATCAGTCCTCACCAAATACTTGTGTTGATCTTGATCTTCTTCTCTGCGAGGTTCTCTACCTAAGCCCTGAACTCTTAGAATCTGTTGAAGACCGAGCATCCTTGGTCTTCGTGAAGAAGATCCATGAGTGTCACATAGTATAAGAATCTCGGTAAACTGTCATATACCTAGAAGCACAACAATCTACTAACCAGGTATCCATGGTAAATTGCCCAAAACAAAATAAGAGCAAAACAAGAATATTTCTCATTCTAAAGTTTGTTGCAGTGATCCTTGCAAACACATTTCCTATTCATGATACGGATAATGATAAAGGTGGCGACCTTGTGATAGTATTTCTCAATAACCTTGTAGACGATGAAGCCTCCATTCACACAGGGTCGTGTCCACATTCATATTTCTTTACCACTGTCCAAGGATATGACAACCAAAGTCTAAATGAGGTTGTTGTTCTATAAGAAATTATCTATCCCAAAACTCATACAAGTGTTTTTGCTCCTCTCTTCCTCTTCCAAAGAGTTTTTGGGAGCACCAAAGTGAGGAATAGAGGCAGAATGCTTCCATCCCTCCTTAATTCACCAATCTCGTCTACAATTCCTATTTACAATAGAGTTTTAGTACTCCCCATCACCACTCTTGTTGTTATTATCCCTGCACTTATGTCACCATCTTCTTGCCTCATCTTGATGAAATCACACAGCCTCCATCTTCTTGCCTCATCTTGATGAATCACACGGCCTCCCCCGAAGAGACAAAGCAACCTCTGCATGACTTCCTCACTACACATAATTCAAGGTGAACATTCAAGAGCATGGTGTGCATGATCCATACAACAGTTTTATGTCATTCCAGCACTAACAATTCCACTCCATGCTAGGTGAAATCATAGCACACCTCCTGTAAAGGCATCAACTGGTAGACATGTTGCTCACTGACTTTTTTATTTTTATTTTTTTTATTTTTCACCACACCATAATCCATATCACTCGTTTCACCATTGTTCATGCTCATGTTCAATCCCTCTCTAGGAATCTGATTCCACCACAATAACATTTTGCGTTGGCATTGTCATCAATGTAAATACTACTTTTGAATTCCTTCTACAAAGACAAATGTGACTCGTATCACATATAACTTGGTATTGGGCTCTATGAAATTACTCACTCTGGCAGGTTCTGCCGATAAACCTCTGGCATATATATTTTCCACGACCACTCACATCATCCAAAAACCAGCGTTTGTATGTAATCTGGTATTGGATTCCATCGTTGCTTGAGAAATGTCGCTTCCAAACATTCAAAAGAATCGCACCACCGAAGTTGTCACAATAATGGCCGCAGTAACTACCAAATCCCTGAGGCATCCATCCATCGTAAATCGGTGTGATCACTACAAACCTCAACACATGCAAAACCTTTAAGATCCAGTAGACCACCCTCACATTGGCATTGTCATCAATGTAAATACTACTTTTGAATTCCTTCTACAAAGACAAATGTGACTCGTATCACATATAACTTGGTATTGGGCTCCATGAAATTACTCACTCTGGCAGGTTCTGCCGGTAAACCTCTGGCATATATATTTTCCACGACCACTCACATCATCCAAAAACCAGCGTTTGTATGTAATCTGGTATTGGATTCCATCGTTGCTTGAGAAATGTCGCTTCCAAACATTCAAAAGAATCACACCACCGAAGTTGTCACAATAATGGCCACAGTAACTACCAAATCCCTGAGGCATCCATCCATCGTAAATCGGTGTGATCACTACAAACCTCAACACATGCAAAACCTTTAAGATCCAGTAGACCACCCTCACATTGGCATTGTCATCAATGTAAATACTACTTTTGAATTCCTTCTACAAAGACAAATGTGACTCGTATCACATATAACTTGGTATTGGGCTCCATGAAATTACTCACTCTGGCAGGTTCTGCCGGTAAACCTCTGGCATATATATTTTCCACGACCACTCACATCATCCAAAAACCAGCGTTTGTATGTAATCTGGTATTGGATTCCATCGTTGCTTGAGAAATGTCGCTTCCAAACATTCAAAAGAATCGCACCACCGAAGTTGTCACAATAATGGCCGCAGTAACTACCAAATCCCTGAGGCATCCATCCATCGTAAATCGGTGTGATCACTACAAACCTCAACACATGCAAAACCTTTAAGATCCAGTAGACCACCCTCACATTCTTCATCTTAATCATCTCTTCCATCATGTTTCTCTTGCCATGGAGCTTTAAATAATTTTCACGAGCTTGCCATCGGAGAATCAATCAAAGTATATCAAAATCCCTTCGCCGCTATGGACACAAAGTGACAATTTGTAGCCAAATCACTGTCACTCAATGTGGGCCAAATCTCACAAAGGTTTCCAATCCCACAACTTTCTGAACCGAGAAATATCTTATTTTTGCAATCTCCAACCTCTCCAACATTTCTGACTTGGATACTGGCTAGAGGGTACGAGTTTGTCTTGGCCTTCCACTGTAATGGACGATCGCTTGGCCGATTTGTTGGATCTTGTGTGCAAGTCGGTTGCATGGAGAAACCCTCTTCTCGAAATCAAAGTAACATCCACAACCAACTAAATCTTTGCGACCAGAAGACCCAATTCTCCCTGCAATGGTGATTCTTCTCTCAAGATCTTGGGCCCTCCCATGAGGGAGTTAGCCCAATCCTGCTCTGATACCATGTTGATTTTTCAAGGGAGATGATATTGTATATATGTATTATTATTTAATATGCAAAAGGATCACAACTAAAAGATAGATATCCACAGAACAACTAGATATATCCTCAGGGAAACCCTCAATGGGGAGAAAACCCTGCAAACTTTCCTCAGTATAGATTCCTTCAACATGTACAATGTCATACAATGCTCTTTCACGAAATCAAGACCAAAGAGACCCAGACACAAACCAAGAATAACCTCCTAGATAAGTGTGTACTAGTCTCTTGTACTTATATTCAATGAGTGATTAAAATGACTCGATATACCTCTATTTATACTCTAAAAGACCTAAAAGACATGATTTATCAATAAACCCTTTCACAATTACACTTAGGAATAACTTCCAAAATTACATAAAATCTCAACATTATGTTCAAGTTGAGTCATAGTTCAACAACCTAGTATATTCCTACTTTTCAATCAAGTAGTGAATCTAACCCTATAATTGTTTACCTGAGGTCTAGAAAGACTACAAGTTTGAGAGAAATCTATAAAGATCTATGTTGGTCACTATAATTGCTTAATTAATTTTAAACAACCAAGTGAGACATAAATTATCAACCCAGGGAAGTCTTTTGTTTCAAAGATAGTTGCGCACTATATATGCTCAATTCCAAAAGCACTTAGTGTTGTAGTAAAGAAATCATTCTATCTAACTTGCTGAAATGAACTGAGGTTCTGAATTGTATCACAGGAAAGAGATCTCCCTATTGCAATTCTTTATAGTTCAAATTAAAAATCCTGGATCACATTTTAAAATAACATTGCAATGGGTGAGAACAGCTATCTCGTAATCAGAGAACAGGACCCTTACTCTCAAACAGAGACTCAGTACTAACACTCTTTCATAAAAGCAATAATGCAGAAGACAATAAGCTCT
>ML836689.1:0-10106 GCA_009831015.1 Picea engelmannii | reverse complement strand
AGTGTCCCAAATTCCTATTTATTATTATCCTTCTGGTCTCTATCCCTAACAATAGCTTTTCGATTTCTAATTATTGCCCATTTTCCTTCTTTCTTGGCTTCTTTTACCTTTTGAACTTCCTTCCTTAATTCAACTTGGTCTTCTGGAATGAGGTCTCCATTTATAAATATTCATGACCCTTTTAAGCTCGAAAATTTACTAAGTATGCTATATTTATGGTCATTACAACTTACTTTGATACAGATCAACCTATCTTTGTGATCAATTATTTTTCCTAGCCTTTTTGCTTCTATGAGGTAAGTTGTATCAATTTGTGATTTATTATTTAATTCTTCTTTTACTATTGCTAGCGTAGCCTCCTCTTGTTGTTCTTTTATACCAAAAATTGTGAGGTTCAAGGCTCTTTTGTTACGCTCATGGTCCAGTTCGATTAGCTTATTCATTTCCTCTTTGATGGGTTTGATATCCAATTTGTTTTCCATATTATTGAGAGTCAAATTGCTGGTTAGTTTTTCTTCTAGCTCTTTAATCCTATCTCTCAAGTTATGATTTTCTTCAACCCCTCCTTCTTGGATTGATTGTTTATGTTTTTCCATTTCTTGAATCCTATCCTTCATTGTGTGCAATTCACTCTTGAACCCTAAGAATCTATCCTCTATTTGAGTTTGAATGGTATCTTTAATTTTTTTATCAATCATTGCCTCTAGCTCTATTTGGAGTTTTACGTCTCTTTCTTCACTCCTTTTTTCTAATGTTTCTAACTCTATTTGGATTTTGACATCTCTCTTTTCTCTCCTTCTCTTTCTTCACTCCTTTTTTCTAATGTTTCTAACTCTATTTAGATTTTGACATCTCTCTCCTCTCCTTTTTTCTATTGATTCCATATAATCGTAAAGGGGTGATTTTGGGGGCCCTCCCCCTCTTAGGCTGAGTTTTTGGAATAGGTGGTGGAGTGCTCATATTGAAAAGAAGAGGAAAAAAATGCAACAATTATTATTTTGGATTGACTTTATCTCTCAAATCAACTTTTACTTATAAAAAATTAATATAAAAAATAATTTAAATATATTTAAATCTCTTTAAGTTAATAAATTATAAATGTATTTTAAATTAAAATTGAATCAAAGTAAAAAGTGACTCACCTCACCTCACTTCACATGTAAAAACCAAAGAGAAGTATTATTCTGGTTCAAAATAAAATGTTAGAAATAAAATATCTTCTTGAAAACAACAAAGATTCTCAAAAATATAATATTCCCATTCAAAAAAGTATTTTCTAATATTATTTTCTAAGTATTTGAAATTTACAATTTTGACTAAAAACATTTAGCTTATTTTAATAATATATTGATTATTTGTGTTGAATATAATATTATAATTATGCATAGTAAGATGAAAATTGGTTTACTAAACCTTTGGAAAGGTAAGAGATTTTTTGGATTTCTTTATAATGTCATTTTTGTGCTAAAAAACATGAAGAGAAGGGTTCAAAGATACACCTTAGTTTTGATGACTTATAAGGTTAAGAAGGTCCATATTGTTGCGAATATTTTGAAATTGTGATCTAATTTGGGTATACTAAGGGCCTTCTAAAAGAAAGTATTTTTCAGCTTCAACCCTCTTAGAGTCACAAAGATGATATAGAATGCAGCTAGTGAGAGTTTGTTCTTATTTTAACAATGTTGATCCAAGTAATATCTTACCAATATGATTCCTTCAAGGGTTAGAATTCCTACCTTAAAAATCTTCACAAATCACCTAATCTCATGGACAATATTCCAAACTTTTCTACAGAGGATGAAATTTTTTCAGTTAAATACATAAAGTATAGGATTAATTGACTTGCAAAAGGGAAAGCTAAGGACATCCAACTACCAAGCTGAAATCTTAAAAATTGGAAGGCCTATCCTCATCCTTCACATATGCAAGTTCATCAATTTAGCGGTGAAGGAGGGCTTCAAGGACTCACAACATTTTTGTACCTATTTTTAAAAGTGGGGATAAAAGTAATCCCTCTAATTATAGAACCATTATGATTAGTCTCATTTTAACCAAGCTACATTGAAGTATTTTGGAAAAAAAGATCAACACATGGATAACCGGATTTAGGCACCATCATTCACTGTGTACCACCTTACTATTAGAATAAAACCAATCGTCTTAGTTGTTTTGTTAACGCACCATCATTCACTGTGTACCACCTTACTATTAGAATAAAACCAATCTTCGTAGTTGTTTTGTTAACTTTAAAAAAGGCTTTTGACACAATGTCGAGACTAACCTTTAGAATAAGTAAGAAGAGCTAAAAGTTCCTTTAGAGTTGAGAGTTGGTGCAGTGAAGTTGTATGAAAAAGTTATTGCCAAAGTTTAGAGATTTAGAGGGCAAGTTGGAAGATATTAATTGAAATATAGGAGTCAATCAAGGTTGTCCCCTATCCCTGTGAACCTTAAAAAAGATAAGACATTACTTGGATTTCCTTATAATGTCACTTCTGTGCTAAAAAAACATTAAGAAAAGTATTCCAAAATCACCATAATATTACCAAACTTAGAAAAAATACTATCATGACAAATATTTTAAAATTATAACTTAATTTGAATATACTCAATAGCATTTAAAAAAAATCGTAACATATAAAATATAATTTATTTAACTTATTAAAATGTAAATAATTCAATCCATATTCTTAATTAAACACACTCTAAATTCACTCAAAGTCGTCCCCTAACAGGGATAGCTCTCTAAAGAGATATATATGAAAAGCTAACTTCCAGTTCAAAAAGCAGAACAGAATTGGCCACATTTCTTGTAACCGTGTTTTAACGAGTGGCCATATTTCTTGAAACTATGTTTTATTAATCAGACTAGAAATTTTATTCATTATTTTCATCGAAACGGTTTATGATTAAAACACATGTTGAATCCAGTTTTTCCATTGCTTAACACAAGCTCCATTAACCTTATTTCAAGCTTTGATTCAAAACTACCTCAAAGAAAAACTAAAACTCTCTTGAAAAAGAACCTTTGCTTCTACATACCTTCGTTTTTCCCGTAAAAATCACTGGACAATTGTAACTGATCTGCTTCTGGTCCATGTTTGAATCCAGGAAAAGAGACCTTTTACTTTCCTGTTCATGCCATACTCGTAATTTCCAGCCCCGAATCCCTTTTCTGTTCAACAGCAATTTTCGGCACAGATGGACAGCCTTTTAACAGCTTCGACTCGCAAAAGAGAAAATTCATAACGCCTGACCTCAGGAAGACTCGATAAATACCTTTGCTTCAGCCGGGCATTACTGTTCAAAAACAGCCGCTCGGTGTCCTCTCCAGCACCATTTTGATTAACACGAGACAAGTTTCTATTCCAATGAAATAATCACCGACTGTCAATGAAGCGTTAGGGAATCCGAAAAAGCGCATGTCCTTCGTCTCTCGGTAGCGCCATCGCAGAAGAATCATATTCGCTTTCAAAAAAAGGACTATGTGCCACTACTTCCCTGATATGTTAAACAGCTAGTCAGAACAAGCGTTTAGTGTGAACAGAATTTCAGGGGAAAAAGAAAACAAGAAACGAAGATATGCTTGAAATGCCAGAAATAGTATTTATGAATACCTAAGAAACCCTTCTGCAGTAGAAACTTATAATCATCATAAGAACCAAGTAACAGGCGTAGCTAATCTTATTCCTGGAAATCCCGAAAACAAACAGTCAAGATCAGAATCAAGAACCCTTGACGCACCGCGCAGCAGAAATAGAGGTTGTTTTTTCTGTTCCTGCTTAGACTTCCTCCCATGTTAAAGCCTCTTTAGCTACCGTGTGGTGGCCATTTCACGGAGGGTTTTCTTTGCCATCAAACCTAAGAACAAGTTTAGCGCTAAACAAAACAACCCCCAATTTTGGAAAATTACTCTCCACCGCCAACTAAATGGTTTTGGTCGCCGTATGCTGACGATTGCAAATGGCCGAGTTTTTGGCTAAAACCACTGTACCCAGACATGGTTTTGTCAATACCCTAATCACATCCGCAACTGCATGTACTTCACGATTCATAAAACGACAAAGGTAAAAGTATCTTGAGCGGATTTCATTGCCTTAATTCGTATCGGTTGCGATATTTCGGTTCTTGAGCCTTGTCTCTTCATGGCGCCAAGAGGCATAAAAGTAGAAGCCAAGATGATGCGTTTTTTCAATGGTCAGTACAGACCTAGTCGGCCTCTTTCTATCTTTTCACGACTCGTACTAAATTCATGGCGATCGCTTCGGAGCCCTACTTCCCTCTCTGCCTAATGCCGAGGGCTAAAATTGCAAAGGGAGTAAGCTAACTCGGGAGCCATCATCTTTTATTCCGAGTTCTGTTTCTGAGGTTAAAAAAAAAGGGCTTGAATCTGGTTAAATTTTTAGGGGTAAGCTGAGTTTTGTATGGATCAATTTTCCATGCATTTTAAAATCATACTTCAAGAGTTCTGCTCCATTTTAAATCAATCAAGATGGTCAGAAAATTGATTAAAATTTTGGATTTACTGGAAATTCAAAAACGGACTGCTAAAAAAACCTGCCAACAAGAAAGATTGCTTCCTAATTAACCCAAGTAAAAGTTAAAAAAAATCATAAATCATATCAAATCTAGTTTCCGCATAAACCTGGACAATTTACAGATGTCAATTTACAGAGATGTCATGTAATGAGGTGTAGAACTTATAATCCGACAATGCAACGATCTCAATTGAATTTGGCAATTGAATAACCTCAAATAGAGAAGGAGGCATATGACAATAATGCTGGTTTAGTGCATCAAGTATGAGGGATGCAGGAAGAAACAGGAGCTTCTACCGCCAAAGTTTGTATATGTATTTTGAAGAAAGCAGATTGCAGAAATGTGTAAAATGCATAATCAAGTTCAAAGGAATAAACTAAAAGCCATCCAGATCGAATGAAGCAACCAAAAGCCACATTTGATTAAAAAAAGATACATAGACGTTTACAGTCAAAAGATTTATAGACTTCAGAAATACATATCGTAAGCCAGCCAGCCCGCTTTCAGGGTGCCTTGTCTGTGCCTAGAGAAATTTGGGATTAGCACCCTTTTTATCTAAACGTCTCGGAGACGAGACTAAGAGCATGTGCTCGCGTTTCTCGGTTTGGGGGTTTACTCGTGCAACATGAATGAGAGAAAAAAGGAGAAAACTCGAGTTTTGATGCAAAGCATTATGCAAATTATTTGATGATTGTTATCTTGAATCAAATCAAAGGGTTGTACAATGATAGTAGTTGATAATTGATCATTCTTTGTATATGGTTTGAGGGTAATAAGAGATGTTTAATTTTAGAATAAGCCACGTGGAATAATGTGTACGTGTACAGCAAGCACGCACCGGTGACAATTAAATTAATTCTTTCAACCAACTCTGAGGGGCATTTTTTTAATGCCAAGTGGCCTAATTTGCAGACATTCATCAAGGACGGAAATTTTGACTCAAAAGGATTTCATGATTTGACCCACCCATAGGCAACACCAATGCACGATTCAAGTCCAATCCATGACACTAAGGTGAACTAAAGGTTTCCCACTATTAGGGCTACTACACGCACACGACACTAAATTTTAAAAACCACAATTGATTTCATCTTTATTGACCGGTCGAGCGCAAAAAACTTACTAAACTTTTGCGAATTGACATAACATCATTTTATAGATATTCAAGGGAGTTTAACTACCCATTTCCTTCCTCTTGAGGATACACTTTGGATCAACTTAACTTGTAAGTCAAATTCACCATGTCATCCCATTTGACCTACAAATCAAAATCGATGAGTTAATTAAAATTAGTGTACATAAGTATGCTTAGTGTACTATAACCATATCTAATAATCGAAGGAGGGAGGGGCGAATTAAAACAACCGCAGTTGTATCAACTCATGTACAAAAACCAAATACAAGAGTTGAGGTTCTAAATCTTGATTCTTTCATTGCTTCTGAAGAAATATATAAATACACATAGGTTTACTAGTAATAGAGCACTTGGCTGTTCTAGAGCTTTCTATAGCTAACTAGATCTAAAAAGTCTTCTAAAATTAAAACTCTCTAAAATTATCTAACTCCCCAAAATTAGCTAACCGGAGTAATTATATTCTAACACTTCCCCTTAATTACTACCGCTAAATTCATTAGAGTTTACAATACCTAAATTATGTTTATGAA
This sequence comes from Picea engelmannii, assembly GCA_009831015.1. Taxonomy (NCBI): domain Eukaryota; kingdom Viridiplantae; phylum Streptophyta; class Pinopsida; order Pinales; family Pinaceae; genus Picea; species Picea engelmannii. Next base: position 3,905 of record ML836689.1, on the reverse strand, counting down.
ACTCAAACATATATTTTGCCAATGGCTTTGTAAATATGCGAGCCAATTGGTATTTTGATTTACAAGATTTCAAGTAGATTTCTCCATTATTTACAAGCTCTCTAATAAAATTATATCTAGTATTAATATGCTTGATTTTCTTATGGAAAACATGGTTCTTCCATAGAGTTATTATTGAGTTGTTGTCACTGTACACTAGAGTTGGTCCTTCTTGTCTTTGTTGAAGATCACACAATGCTCTGCGTAACCAAATTTCTTGACAAATTGCTATTGTTGTTGCTACATATTCATCTTTGGTTGATGAGATAGTCACAGTGGGTTGCTTCTTGGATGCCCATGAAATCACACCTAAACCAAGATGGAAGATATGTCCTAAAGTACTCTTCTTGTCATCAATACTACCCGCAAAATCACTATCATTATATCCAATCAAGAAATAATTACTAGTGTTGGAATATAATATGCCATATCATGTTGTTCTAGCAATATATCTCAGAATTCTTTTGCCAACTTTCCAATGTGAATCTTTTGGAGACTCGATGAACCTGGAAATCAAACTGACATCATACATAATGTCTGGCCTAATGGAAGTGAGGTACATGAGACTTCCAACCAATCTTTTGAATAGAATTGGATCTACATTGGGTCCCACATCCTCTTTGGTGAGCTTTGTCCCTGTTGCAATTGGAGTTGGTGATGGTTTACAATTCATCATCTTGAACCTCTTCAACACCTCCATGAGATATCTTGCATGAAACGAAAAAATGTATGACTTTGATTGAAGAACTTCAATACTAAGGAATTATCTCAATAACCCCAAATCGGTCATTTCAAATTCATGTTTCATGGATGATTTAAATTTGACCACTGACAGATTTCTTGTGAAGATCACAACATCAACATGTAAATAAAAAATAAAGTTTTGACCTTGCTTATCCACCTTTGTATACAATGTGGGCTCATTGTTGCTTCCGTTGAATGATGTATTGATCAAATATGAAATCCCAATATACCAAGCTCTGGGAACTTGCTTAAGCTCATAGAGAGATTTCTTCAATATCTAGACTTTATCTTCATGTCCTTTTATCACATATCCTAGTGGTTGCTCCACATATACTTATTTTTCTAAAATACCATTTAAGAATGTTGACTTGACATCCCTTTAATTAACCTTCCTCGTGTTTTGAGTTGCTACAGCTAAGACAACTCTAACTGTATCTAACCTTGCAACTAGTGCAAAGGTCTCACCATAATCTACTCCAGTCTGTCGCGAAAAACCTTTTGTTACCAATCTGGCATTTACTTTTCAACTTCTCCTTTCTCATTAAACTTGGTTTTGTAAACCCATTTGACACCAATGCAATATTTATCTTCCGGTAATTCTACTAGATCACATGTATCATTCTTCTCTATGGAATCAATTTCTTCGTCCATTGTGTTGACCCAATTTTCTTCTTTAAATTCTTCTTCAAAATACGTGGCTTGAAAAGAAAATGATGCAAAATTTGAATGCACATCTAGATCTTTATATTTATCTTAAAATTCTAGTCTTTCTAGACCTTAGGGATGCAATTGTAGGATCGGATTCATTGCTTGATTAAGAAGGAGTAGACGGGGCTACTGGGCTAGATGACTCACCTTGAACAAAATTTCTTGGAGTCCTTGTTGGAGTATCTCTAATTGGTTATTGGGTTTGTGAACCTTGATGTCCACCTTGTGCAATATGTTCCTCTGATTCATCTTCTACTAGAGGTATTGTTGTTCCAATAGATACGGTCTTGTCTATGCTTCCATCCCATGCTTCATCTTCTTTGAATTCAACATCTATGTTGATTATCACCGTCTTTGTCACTGGATTATACAATTTATATGTCTTGGACTAATCATTGTACCCAAGAAAGATGCATTTTTCACTTATGTCATCTAACTTCCTTCTCAACTCTTTAAACACATGAGCGTATTCCACACAACCAAGTACTCTGAAGTGTGTTACACTGCAACTCATACATGTCCTTGCTTCTTGTGGAACTTTATTCTTCCACTTTTAGTAGGAGATCTGTTCAAAACATAAACATAGCAAGTTATCGCTTCTCCCCAAATATCATTTGACAAATGTTTTCCTTTCAACATACTTCTAGCCATATTCATAATGGTTTTATTTCTCCTTTCAACTACACCATTTTTTCAAGGTGTATAACTTGTTGTAAATTGTCTTTTCATCTCATGTTGCTTGTAGAAATCATGAGAAACTTTTGAATCACATTCACCTCCTCTTTCTGATCTTAACACTTTAATTTGATGACCACTTTGCTTCTCCACCATTGCCTTGAGTTATCTAAACTTGTCAAAAGTTTCCAATTTCTTTACAAGAAACTACACCCAAGTCTTTATGTTGTAATAATATATGAAGGTTAGGAAGTAATAATTTCCTCCTAGTGACTATGTTTGCATTGGATGATATAGATCTGTATGAACTAAATCCAATGGTGCCTTTGCTCTTTAAGACACCCCTCTAGGAAAAATATCATTATGTTGCTTTACCATAATGCAACACTCACATGAAGTAGTTGGCTCTTGAATGAGAGGCAAATCCTCAACCATATTTTATGCTACAATAGTTTTAGACCACCAAAATGTAGATGACCAAATCTGAAATGTCAAAACCAAAAGTCATCCAAACATGTTTCCCTTTGCGCAAATGAGACATCTTGTCTATCATAGTTCATGTAAAGAGGATACATTTTTTTCTTTTTCATATTCACCCTAGAATTCAACATCTTACTGGGAGGTTTATCATATATGAAACAATTATTTCCCTTAAAGATTACATCGTACCCCTTTTTAGTAAGTTCGCCAACACTAATAAGATTATATTTAAAACCCGAGGCATGGTACACATTTGGTATGTGCCTTTTCTAACCTTGTTTGGTCCCGATTTTGACCATTCCTTTTTCCATAAAATTTAGAATGTTTGACCCCAACTTGACTTCATTCCTTACTGAATCATCCATATTTACAATTAAGATTATGTCTCCTATCATATGATTGCTACACTTGTTGGACAGGCAGTTCAAAGAACTAAGTTTGGAAGGTGCGCATAAAAGCAGGAAGGACAACAGTTAAGCATGCAAAAGAAGGTAGACGTACAAAAACAAGAACAACAGTCGGGAGTGTAAAAGCAACATGTAGGACAAAGAAGGAAAAGCACACCAGAGCAATGAGTTTTCATGAGTTGTCATAGGATTTTGGGGGTAAGAAAGTAGGGTTTTGAGCCCTAACTTCTATGTATAAATATGTAATGGGTCGGGTAGAACAGGTTGTTGAGCGAATAGAAGACTGAAAATTGAGTTGATGATAGGCTGAGGTTGAGAGAATAGAATGAGAATGACAGAGAGTCTATGTCTAAAGATTTATGGAAGGTTTTCATAGAAGAGGCTTGCACTACATCGCAGCTAGGTAGGATGGAGAAGGAGATCATGGTGTATCTATTGTAAGTGCAGTGTGCAAGCCTAAGAGGATTTCACAAAGAATAATAAAGAATCCTGTAATGTCCCCAAGGTCGAGCCCCATTGTAAATCATGTTTATGAAATGAATTGTAATTATGTTTGTTATAGGCTGGTGAGCCAAGTTAATATAAGCTGGTGGGATTATGTGATTATTAGGCTAGAGAGCCTAAGTGTTGAAGGCCAAGAGCCTAATTTTGTACATGTATCTATGCACATTATTAATAAAAATATAAACACTGCCGCGTGCAGACCGACCACGATGAATGAGTGATGGGGGACTAAGCTTCCACAGAGTGGGCAAGGGATTAGGGGCTGGAAGGTGGGAAGAGGGGCTAAGTGTTGAGCCTAGGGGCTAAGCCTAAGGGCTTAAGCCTTGGGAATAATATTTTAATATTATT